>CAUYQV010166381.1:0-20720 GCA_963574575.1 Galagoides demidoff
GTGTGTGTACCACAAACACACAGACGCGTTGGAGCTGAACTTCCCTCCACATCCAGTAATCTGGGGCAGGAGCCATGTTATCCTGTGCAGGGATCATTTGCCTCACTAGCTCCAAGGCAGCATTATTATTTTAAAGCCTCCTTTATGATGTTTCCAGTGACTGACAGGCACTGTCACACTTCTCCCTGATACGCACTGAGCCTGGAGTTGTTGACTTGGCTTAGGGAGATGTCACCTGCAGGTCCAGCCTTGTTCACCTGCACTGAGACTGCCGTTCATTTCAGCTTCCCTCTCCCAGGGAAGGCGGGAGCTTGGGAAGGAGGTGGGCCGGGCACTGGTCTCCTTTGTCTGGGCTGTGCCTCTCCCTAGGGCTGGCTTCCCCAAGCATGCTGTCACTGAAAACTGAGAGGACATAGTAGGGAGACTTTCAATAAGAAGACAGTGTAAGATGCCTACTAGCTCACTTTCCCATAGTGCGGCGACTACACCTCCAAATGCCCATCAGCCTGTTCTTGGATACTTGCAGGATGAGTAGATCACTCCATGCCAAGGCAACATGCTCTGCTGTGGGGTCAGAGCACTCCTTTTTTATATTTGGTCAATATGTGGGGAAATGGGAAGTGTGCTTGCTGGGCAAAGAGATGGACGTGAGCTGGACTCTTCTGCTTGTTACTGATAGATTAAGGGACTGCAGGAAAATCACAAAATCTCTCTGGGTCTCATTTTCTTTTGACTGTAAAATGAGTAAATTGCCATACGAGTGGTGCCCGGAGAGGCTTTCAGTTTCTGGAAGGTTTTCAGGTGTTACGAAGAAGTGTGAGGTGAGGGTTAGGTGTCGGGTAGGAATCCAGCCATAAGGACTCAGAATAGTTATGAGTTTGTGTTTTACATATGGGGTTTGAGTTGTTGATTTTTGTAGTTACCTCTTTGTTTTTAAAACTTGTTTAAATACGTTCTTTTTAGTTCTTTTTTTTTTTTTTTTTAGGATCTTTGAAATCTGTGGAAATCACAACAGTGTATTTGGTAGAATAAAATTATCTTGAATCCATGCTACATGAAATGATTCTAATTCTTTATCTAAGATAGCCCTCCTACAAGCCTCAACCTTCCTAAAGTCATAGGGGTTGGAAATGTGAGTATCAGAGGCAGCCCTGGCCAGAATGGTGAATTAAGACAAGTTTGGGTGTCCTCTTTCCTTCCTTTCTCTCTTCCTCTTGGACTCCAAGTGTTTCTGTTGGTTTCCATTCTCAGTAGACCACTGGACCTGCCAGCCTTTGTGGTATGGAAGTTATCTGGCAGCCTTATCTCTGGATGTAGTGTTAGCTGATGATGATTGAGAGTTTTAATATGCTCCTAAGTATTTGGAATTTCTGAAGCCCCCAAACATGAACTTTTCCTAGAAAACAAACAAAACAAAACAACATAAACTCCCCAAAACTCTAATGATGAATTTGGAGGCTCTGCGATAATGTTGTAGGAAGTTGCATGTGTGTGTGTGTGTTGGGGGCGGGGGGCGCTGTTCCCATCGCTTTCTCAGGATGTGTTTGCCTTAGAGCCCGTTTGTAATTCTGCCTTACAGAAGTGTTTTCACAAATAAATCCCTTGGAATACTAATCCTAAATGCTCTGAGATAAAAGGATTCTGTGGCCATATGCCTTTGGGAAAAGGCTGGGTATTATATTTCCCTCTTAGAGATTTACAGTGCACTGTGATCTATTTCAGGGTCTGAAAAATCCATCAGAGAAGAATCTTGTTTATCTTTGTTTAATCCTGGGTTTCCCTAAACTGTCTGACCATACTACCCTACTTCCCCCTAAGGAACAACTGCTAATATCCCCGAGACTGGTGTTCCCCAGATCATAGTCGGGAGATTCCAGAGCAGTGCTTCTTATCTAGGAATGATTTTGCCCCCATGCCTTCAGCCCTTTGGGAATTTTGGCAATGTCTGAAGACATTTTTGGTGGTCACAACTTTGTGGAATGGAGGGAGGGTGCACCCAGCATCTAGTGAGCGAGTAGAGGCCAGGGAGGCTGCTGTCCATCCTACGTTACACAGGACATCCACTCAGGACAAAGAATTATCAGCCCCCAAATGTCAGTAATGCTGAAGTTGTGAAACTCTGTTCCAATGATAGGCTGGGGCAGGGTCTGTTTAAATGCAGGGCAAGGCCCTGAAAAATCAGGTGCCAAGCCAGGTCTTTCATGATGAGGAACGTTTTCTGAACCATGCTGAAGGAGCTGCACCCAGGTGGTATTTCCCTGAACGTTGTCACAGCAAATCCAGAGCTGGGCTCTCCTTCATACCCAGCGGCAGAGACGGTCTTCCTGACTTGACTCCCTGTGCTGTGGGCCAGGACAAAGGGCCCCTTCTCAGTGCAGAGAGTCTGGGATCAAGGCTGACAGGGCTTGTCACCCGCTTCTTATCTTCCCTCCCCAGAACCCAGCACCATTAGGGAAGGAGCCTGTTTTCGCAGTGTGCAGATTGTGCTTTATTTATTTCTTTAATCTCCCCCCAAACCTCTTTTGTTTTTCTTGGGCTGACAGGGCTTTGCTGCTCATTCTGGAGATGATGTTGACTCAGTAGAAAAAAATGTGCTTGTTGTCAGGCACAAGAGTATTTCTGGGATAGGGATTCTTTAAGTCTCTGTGATTTATCTGTTTCCATAAAGCAGAGCCATGATGCTTCTTAGTTAGCAGAAGTCCCAACTGTGGCTTTCCCTGCTCAGTCCACCCCATACCAGGCTGGGCAGTGATCTCCACTCAGTCCACCCATGCCAGGCTGGGCAGTGTTTTCCCCTCAGTCCACCCCATGATAGGCTGGGCAGTGGGGAGTGTTACACTTCTCAGGTGTCCTGATTCTCTAAGTTAGTGAGCATGAAGGTCTTTGGGGCCATGGGACCTGGCAAAAGTAGTGGAATTTTGTGCAGACAAATATGGATAGATGCATGCAGGCAATTTGGCATGTGATTCTGGGTAGTGTGTGGCCCTGGGGTGTTAGTCAACTCAGAATTTGGCATGGCTACACGACTGGTTTACAGGATACTGCGTGAAGGCTGTGATTGCTTTTGTGGCTCTGGGTTGGGCACCAGTATTGGGGTATGCAGGGAGCTGATTAGTTTTTGATCTCTAAGCACTGCTGTTCGTGGCTGATCATAATTAACACAATGACTCACCACCTCCTTATGTTTTAGCTCATTTATTCATTCATTCAGCACATATTTATTTAGTTCCTATGTGGCAGGTTGTGTTTTAACTACTGGGGAGACAATAATAAAAAGACAGTCTTTCTTTATCTCAGTGGAAAAGGATATAGGAATTGACAGACACACATGTGTGCACACACACACACAAAGCAACCAAGAAACCAAGCAAATTGATTTCTGAAGACAGAGGCTGAAACAAATGGCTTTGGGTATAGAACAGGAGCTGGCTCAGAACAAGCCCTTTGGGACTGCTGCCCTGTGTCTGGGGACATGGGCTCCGCAGGTCTGTGAGCCACTGGCTGGGATTAGAGAATTATGTAGGATCAGCCAAGGTCTGCCGTGCTGGTTGGCATTTGGTTCTGGACTCAAGTTAAGACTTCTTAAGTCCAAGGCAGTGCTGCCCATCCCCCTTTCCAGTGCCCTGTACAGAGAACTGCAGAAATCCCATCTGCCCATCCTGCTGCTACCAAGAGCATCAGATGGCTATGCTGGACTTGTAGCTAAGTTCAAAGTACTCACCTATACAAACCAACAGACCAGCTCCGTCACTGTCAGTCACCAACAGTAGGGGACCCATGGGTGACTTCCCATAGTTGTTATAGGCCAGAAGCGGGAGGACACAGCATCCCCACTTTGGGATTGTAGGACTTGACTCATTAGTTGAGGTCTATGTTTTACTGAAGGGGGAGGGTGATCATATCCTTGTCTCATTGCTGAGCATGCTAGGGGATGACACTGACTGTTCTGATCTTGGTATCCTTCTTGATGGGGCTCACTGTGGGAGTCGCTATTGAGGGCATTAATAGTAATTTTGCAGAATGATGAACACCTTTGCAGCAGTGAATCATATGAATGCCATGGTTACCTCTGTTTGGTCTGCGTTGTGTGAACTCCATAATGAATCATAATGAGTCTAATAAAACAACTAGAGCCCTCCTTTCTGACTAGGACATGTGCTTTTGGTCTGTTCATTTTCACCAGGGAGTGCTTTGGGTTTAGCTACCAATCCAGCCTTACCATCTAATGCTCTCAGTGGAGCAGGGTGAGCAGGGAGGATTTCTTTTTCCAGAAACAATTTGTGTCTGCCCAAGGTTGTGATGTTCTCCCCTGAAGAGGGACAATGAAGTCTATGCAGTTGTATTCAAAAGAAGAAATTACTTTTCCACAATTGGTACCTTGTTCATTCTCCTTTAAAACATACCCAGCCCACTACCCCAGCTCTGAATGCCTGGAGAAATGCAATGTAAAGGAAAAGACCACACAGAAATTACAGTTGTAAGCAGGTAATGAGAAACAGCTATAGGCAGGGAGCTCTCTGCCTATGCAATGGGCGTTACAATTATAGATTTATATGGCTCCATTTTCAGCCTTCAGTATACCCTGTCGACATCTCAGACTGAGAAGCTGTTTGCTGCAGTCTGGCCAGCTCCAGTGTCAGGAGAGATTTACCGTTCTTACAGGCTCTGCTTGCAGTAACTCCCTCCAGATTGGCCTAGGGAGTTCGTTTTGCTGAAAACCACTGCTCTGCAGAGGCGTTTGTTCTGTCTCCTAGTAGAGAGTCCTGAATGTAGGTGAGAAAGGTGGAGAAATTGACTCGGCAGTGGCTGAGTTGAAAGAAAGTAAAAATGGAGCCAAGAGGCCATTTCTTACCACATTATAGGAATGGAAGACTGGAGCGGTGACTGTGATGTCTGTCGGTCAGGAACCGTCTACATCAGTATGCTTCATTCATAAATGAAATACTATGCAGCCCTGAAAAGGAATGAGGAAGATTTATTTCCACTGATAAAGACTGATATCCATGGTATGACATAAAATGAGGAAAAAATAATGTGCAGTGCAAATTATATAGGATGATTCCTTCTGTATAAAAGTAAGAGTGATGTATAGATATGTGCCTTATAGCTACAGAGACGATCTCTGGGACAGTTCCTAAGAAACCTGAAATCCTACTTGGCACTAGGGAAGCCCTTGATTGAGGGACAGGATGGGCAGGAGAATCCTTTTGTGCTTCTGAATTTTTTTTAAACGTGCTCATTATTACTTCCTCGAAAATCATTAAGGTTAAAAAATAAATTTCAAATCAAATAATGGCTAGCAAGCTTTGCTTTTAGAAGGATGAGCAGATTGTGGTTTGAATGTAAGTAACTGGAGCTACCCAGAGATGAAAAGTCATCTCTAGGAAGTCCCATTATGGTGTGGGATTTGTCACTGTTATGATAAGTGAGAACCAGAACCTGTCGGGTGAGGTACAGTTTTGCCTCCATTTATAGGATGAATTGAGTACATTATGGTCCACATACATTGCATTTATACCATGCTGATTCATTATGTGCCATCTGTTAGTAGCTGGGACTTCCCTCCTGATGACATCTTTGTCTTCCCCCACTTGGGCTCCTGGCCTTCTCTGCAGTGTCTCGTTCGCCAACAAGGGAGGGTGAAGTCTGTTTCTCAGGGGCATGCAGAGTTTTGTTCCTGTAAAGCAGGAGTCAAAGAAGTACTCAAAGAGTGTGTGGAGTGGCCACATGGGAGGCAGAGGAAGTGGTGAAGCCTTTGACAACTGGCTGGTGTGTCCCTCTATAGAACAAATTCAGCTTTAAACGTATCTCGAGTTCATACTTTGTTCAAGGTCCAGTTATTTTCCTGAACCTTCCTCTCATGTCTTGTCTTCCTCCTTCTGTAATGTCCAGCCCTGCCCTGCACCTCTGGTAGTCCCTTGTGAGTCAGGAAGCCCCCTGCTGGTCCTTGGTGCTGGGAGTCCAGGGGGAAGGTAGGGCAGGCAGCTGGAGGCCCAGCTCTTCACACTTCGGTGCCTTCTGCCTCAAGGTACTTAAAAGGCATCACATCTGCTCTTTTGGACATAGTTTCCTGGAGGGTGGGGATTTGTTCACTTCCCCACTCACCATACAGGTTAATGTATCTTGCCCTGGGCTTTTCTTGGAATAAAAAGCAACATGTTGTTGGGTTATAGCTTACAACTGAGAGACTCTCTTCCTAGGGTGTATTTTTCTGATAGGAAATATGAAAACTAGACTTGCTGAGATTAAATAAACAAATAGAATCATTCTTAGAACAGTGTCTATTCAGAGCAAGAACCTGGTATGTGTTAAGAGAGCAGTGCTGGGCCTTTGGAAGCACAGCTGTGTGTGGAGGTGAGCACTGTCTGTCTTCCTTCTGAGCCCCCTGCTACCACCACCAGATGAGGCTATGGGACCCTGTGGGCACGGGCCTTCCCTGACCTGGCTGTCTCTGGCAAGCGGGGACATTGGCAATTCCAGTGCTCAGCTTTGGTGGGTAATTCAGGACTTTCTGCCTCATCTCATCTCTCCTTAATAGTGTGGAATGACTCAGGGGATTCTGTGCCCACACCCGCAGAACTCTCCTTGCGAACTTCCCAGATGGGGGTTTCTTGCCCACACCAGGAGTGTGACAGCCCTTCCACACTCCATAACTGTGCCTTTCGGGCTGTGGAAGTGCCAGTGTGCAGACCACATTCAAATGCTGCCACAGTACTAAATTACACGATGCAGCAGACATTGGTTCCTATAAATTACAGAAAACAGTGCAGAAAAGACAATGTAGAGTGCATAAATTCAAGTATTTAGCCAGAAGCCCATTAACTTTGGGCAGACAAAAAGAAAGAACATTAAGAAACTACTTTCCAGTGGTTGGAGTTTACAGTAGATGGAGAAGTAAGAGAAGTGGGGGGAGGGGAGTGATAAAAAATAAGTGGTAGATATGAGAAAGATGGCCAGAGAGAAAAAGGGGCAGAGATCCTTTTCAAGGCAGTGGAAGAGGAAAACCTAATGCTGAATTGGAGGTCCCATGTGGACCGATGAGCCTGGAAGGTGCTGTCTCTGTGGTTGAGTAGGTTACTCATTTAGTGGCTCAAATGCTACCTTTCCCCAGGAGCCTTACAGTAAAAACAGACTCTCTCCATGATTTATTCTGTTACACTGCTTGTATCTCTCTTAGTGCTTTCTGCTCTAATGATGATTATTTGTGTTCGTTTTTTCCCCTTACAAAATGTATAAGCTCCCTGCAGGCAGAGATTATGACTTGGTGATGGACAATTCGGCAACTCTTCTGCTCTTAGTATATACCAGGCTCAGTGCTACTGTGGGAGACTGACATGAGCAAAGCATAGATTCAGTGCTAATGGAATTTACCTTTGGCAGAACTCAGGATGGTTCTTTGGGGAGCACATGAGCAATCTCTATTGAATGAACTTGGCTCAACAATCTCTTCCGTGTTTAAGAATAAGGGAATTGAGGCCCATGACTATTTGACCTTCATAAGATGGCACTCCTCGTTTGCATAAGTACTAGAACTCATGCAATACTTTTATTTCTCTGTTTTGTAGTTTACAAACAGAGCCACTCCCTCGGCCAGTTGTCTCAAGAATGAGTGGGGCTGGGAGAGCCTGCAGACAGCGGGATTCTGCAGCTGGGGATACAGCTTCTAGGCTACACTGAGAGCTGAAGAAAGGACACATGGGCTATCAGAGCAAAGCCAGTGAGGGGAGGCCTGTCTGAGAAAGGCTAGAAAGAGGACTTTGTGAGCTCCCAAAGTGGCCTGTGTGGACAGAGAGGTTAGATCTTTGGGATAGGCTGGCCCTGGGTTCATACAACTGGAGAAGTCAAGGTCACAGGGAGTTTCCTCTTCAAATGGTCACTTTGTAGGGGTTTGTAGACTCCTGGAGACATTATGGATTCAGAGTTCTGTAAAAAAAAAACACATATTTGTCCAAACTTAGCTTAAACCAGTCCCTTGTCAAATTTGAAAAGCAGCCCTTTTTTTTTCTTCTCTTGATTCTTCAGGTTGGTTATAGCAGTAGCCAACTTCAGAAGCCCTGTTATCTAACCCCTGACTTTCTATGCAGCTACTCTATCACCTCTACTTAACAGGTGGCTTATAAGAGGCTCAGGGAGGTGTCAAGGTCTAAAATCACCAGATTTCTTTAGTGATGGTAGCCTGGTGGTAAATAGTGGGATGTACACTGGCCATTTAATTTCTGATTAAAATTTCAGTAGAATTAGGCTATTAATTCAGGTGAAACCAGGCTCTTCAGAAACTGATTGAAGGCCTCAGAGCATGGGAATGTTGCTGTCTGTTCGCTGTCCATGTTGGCTGCAGGGACTTGGTGAGAGAGGGTGTCTCTGCCTCTTCTGAGAAGGTCTTCAGCTGGAGCGGACAGAGAAGCCTGAGGCCAGAGTGTCTTCTCTGCCCTTTTTTCTTTGTTCATAGCAGATTAGTTCTGCTGTGGACATCTAGGGATCATACAGTGTTCTCTATAATTCTGGGGAAGTGGGCACTCATTCCAAATTGGGAACGTTTAGATAGTTGTGGTCAGAGCAGATATTTATATTTCACACAGCTCTTTCCCTAACAAAGTCAGTGATTAAAGTATTTTTCCAGAAGTTGTTAAGTTTTTATTTTGGAAACAAATTAGAGAGAAAGAGGGACAAGGATTGGAGGCTGGGCTCTTGGACCAGTGTGTATTCTTTGCAAAGGTCTTTTTGTTTTTTATTGAGGATAAACAACACTTTATGTTTGCAATGTATTGCTTACATCTTTAAAAGAATCTTGTAAAAGAACATTATAATTATGTAAAAGTTTTTTTTTAAATTTCAGATTAATGTGAGGGTATAAACAATTAGGTTACAAAGTTTGCATTTGTTAGAAGAGTCCCTTTTGTGAGAAGCTCATTTCTGAGGGGTGAATCTAGTGTGAATTCAAAACTCAGAACCCAGGAAAAAGAGTTATCTGACAAACCCCTACAATATCATGCACCTATCCTTACGGTATCTGGGCAACAGAGCATGCTGGGGAGGATGGAGACCCTGCCGTGAGTGTCACACTCAGCCTGCTTCTGCTGCCTGTTTATTCAGTGCTGCTTTGAGGCCATTTACAGTCTTATTCTTCTGTGGCACGTGGTCAGTCCCTTTTTTAGGCTGCATCTCATTCTGCTTTGCTTCACTAGGTAAGCATGTTAATGTCTTTTTAAGACCATTTGGTCCTTCAAGGCAATGAGTGTTTTATTCCCATTGGATCGCTCTCAGCACTTGAACTGTTCCTGGCAGTTAAAAGAAATGCAATGAACATTTATCCTTATGGTCTTTGGAACATTTCCTGCTTTGGGAAGTGAAATTTTAAGTGGTTTTGGTATTGAGGTGGCTAAAATTCTTTTTCTTTGCCATCATTATTTTCTTCTAAAGATTATTTAAAAGCAGCCTCCTTGTCAAACTTTTCTCTATTTCACATGGGCTTATCTTCTTGAAATTTCTACATTTTTATAGATTGTACATCATTCCTTTTTTTTTTCTTTTTTACCATCTTCTTCTTCCCCAGGTATATTATGGGATTCGTAGGTCTCCCACAATGGTTATTTCCTTTCTTTAGGATTAAGTGATTTTTAGGTCATTGATTTCCTGACTTTACTCCTTGATAAGGAGTTTTACCACATCAGTATTATGGTTAGACAAAGACGGAGGTGATCTTTATAACTTGAATCCTTCAATACACATATATTCATTTTAATTATCACAACAAACCTGGGATAAGCATTGTTATTATCTCCATTTTTGAGAAAAAGAGATCCTTATCACTTTCGAGGTAAGTTATTTTGAATTTCAGATAACATAACCCCATCTCCTGTGGACAATTTTTTTTTTAACCTGGAGTGACAGAGAATTTGAACTCTATGTACAATAAACATAGACTCTACAAATATGGTAATTAAAATAATGGGTCTGTATCCTTGCTCTTGCCCAAGGTTACACAGCCAGTAATCTGTAATTTAGTCCTAGCTCTGCCTGATGCATGTACCTCAGTGTTTCTTGATTTAAAGGAAATAATAATAGAATTTGGATTCTGCATCACTAGAGATCATCAAAAGCTTGTTGGGGAGCTGAATGTGAGATTTGACAATGTGTGTTTTAAGGGTAATGTTACTGAAGGTGGGTGGGTGATGGGTGAGAGGCTATGAGAGGGAAAGGAAATAAATGAAGTCCAGGGCATTACAGTATTTCAGGGAGAAGATTATGGAAGTCTGGACTAAAGTTGTAGGAATACAGAGGATGGGATAACAAACTATCATTGCAAAGATAAAACTGTTAGGACTTAAAATAATTGAGTGTGTTTGGGGAACAATGAGGTCAGCCACATGGCTTTCAGGATTTTGCTGTGGATGCTGGGAGGGGTGGGAACATCATGAATGAAGACAGGGCTATAGATAAAGGACCAGGGATCTTATTTAGCAAGTAAAAAGGAAAGATAATGGAGATGATTTTGATATAATTTATGTGCACCGAAAGTTCAAAAGGCTGGCATCTTCTAGGAGGCAGTTGGATTTATAGGCCTGAAGATGAGGAAGGGGGCCTAGATGGGAGAGGGAAGTTTTGGATCTGGTGGCCATTAAGGGTAATGAAGCTGTCAGATTGCATTAAATTTAAGGGGCAGAATGAGCCATGTCAGTGATGGCAAAGGCTGAGATGACACCAGCAGATCATTAGAATAAACCCTGGTCCCATCTCTTACCTCAATTTTCATGGCAGACAAAAGTAACATGTAGCTGCCATTGTCCTTGGCAGTCACCTCTGAAGAACTCTAAGATCTCCCTAACAGGATCATCCAGCCTTGAATTTCTGGAACAGTCACAATTCTAAATATTTTGTACTGTTGTTGGACATTATGCCCATAATTTTGTCAGATGTCTGTGTCCAGGTTTTTGGTTCGAAAAACCTGATATGTGTGTCACTTATCAGCTCTCTCGAGTAAATTGTGAGGCATTCCCCAGCAAGCCTGTTTTCCTCCATGGTTTGGTGGGTGGGACATTTCCTATCATGAAGCCAAAGTGCCAGAGAGCCAGGTGGCTGCTGGAGATGGAAAAGGCAGACAGTGCTGAAGAGAGTGCCAGGCTCAGAGCAGATGCCTGTGGCACAGGGTGGGGAGTCCTCTAGGATCCCAGAAGAGGAAGAGCTCCAGGAGTCCAGGGGAAACAGACCAAAAGAACTTCCATAAGAAGTATGTAAATGCAAAATTAAGGAGGGATAAAGGTATATAGAGTGTGTGTATGTGCACATGTGTGTACAAAGGGGGGGATGCGCACGAGAGATATTGATTATTATCCAGCACAGTTAAACAAGAAGAGATTTATAAAATAACTTCAGTGAACAACACATACTTACATAGCTCCTCACAGGTTTGCTTCCAGGGCAAGGAGTCTTTTGCTGTAACAAGAAGACTCAGGAGAAATCATGTCAGAGACAAACTCCCTGACTAGACACATTGCTTGTCGGGGTACCATAGCTTGACACCCACATAGGGCTGGGATAGGATGAGCAGCCTGTACTTTTCTACCCTGAGAAGGACCCTAGATGGGCTCTGGGAAAGATGTGGAGTTAAGTAAGACCCACTGCCATGGGCATTCTCTGCAGAGCAGTACTCAGCAGAGGTACATCAGGCCCAGGTTGCCCTTGTTATGACAAATATTTTGAAACATTCACTTTGCAATACTGGAATGACATTCAGAGATAATGTAACCTGCCTGCACAGATAATTAAAATGAAAATAATGCCCTGATTATAATATGAAGCAGAGATAAAAGGAGAGTAATTTATAACAAAATAGTATGTATTTCAATAAATGCTTGGGTGTGACTACACTTGAGCATATAATGAAGTCGTCAGATGCTTCCTTCTATATATAGAATCACCGTGAATAAGAGCTGCAAAAACAGACTTGATCAGATGTGTGGTGGTGGCAATTCAAAGACTATGAATGGCATTGACATTTATTATGTGATTAAAAAAATGGTGACTAACTTTTTGTAAAGTTTTTTATAAAACACAAGAAAATTTTTCTTCAATCTTCAATAGTTATAATCCTAGAAAATCCAGAGTCTATATGAAAATATTTTCTACTTATATGTAAAATAAAGTTAGGTTGTAGGTTTGGTTCTTGGAAAACAGATTCTTCTCTACAAGAATTCTGGGATATTTTTAAACTTTGTGGGATATCAGACAATTTTTTATGGTCTCATGGTATAGAAGGATCACTGTTACTGCCTCTGTCCTCTAAATACAGTATTGACCCACTTCATAAAATTTTTAAAATGCCCAGGGGGCAATAACTTTCCTGTTGATAATCATTATTTTAAAGTTGGTGGTGGCCAGGAAAGACCAGAGATGCAGGTAACAGAAGAGCTCTGGTTAACCTCCCACCAATTGTCGGTCCCTGTGGGGAGCTGTCCCTGGTGCTGATTAGATTTCAGTATCAGCTGATTTGATTCCTGACTGACTTGGCTATTCCAAGTCTGCCTTCAACTGTGACCCTTCTTTGATCTTGGTTCTCTGATCTAAGAAACCAGCTATCAGTGTTAGCCTTCTTCATACTATGAGTTATGTGCCCAGGAGCTGAGCCAATAGCTAGGTCATCTGGTCGTGCTTTGGACTGAGAACCTTCCTGAACAGTCATCTAGATTTGGCTGCACCTTCTTGGTGGCATCAAAAGGAGAAAAAGATCACAACTTTTAAACTGTGCCATAATCGTGAGGGGTTCCATGAGATGACAAGTGTACAGTTGTTTTCTCACATTTGGGTTTAGTAAGTAGGGCCTGGGAATTCTCTGGTTTGTTCTCTAGTTGTGAAACCCTGTTAGTGTTATACCTTCTGTAGGCTCTTAACAGTATTTTCCAAAGTGTAAGACTTGTTCATCTAGTATGTAGTTATGGCAATATATAATATTGGCTCATTTGGTGGGTACATTCATCCTTTTTCAGTTTGCTTTGAATCCTTCAGGATATAGAAGGGAAAATCTCAGTTTGGGGCTAACATGTCTTTAACACCTTTCCAACTTTATAATCTCCTGTTTTCAGAAAGAAAGAGCAGGCTTTGGGCTCAGAGCTCAAGCAGGAAGCAGTATTGACTAGACTTTAATAGCCTTGTTTTCTCTGCTCTGCAATTATTTTTTATGATTATTCTGCATTTATGGCAGATGATACTAACTTTCCATTTTGGTAGTAATACCTAGTTTTCTTTCAAAGTCAATTAAAATGTTAGTATGAAAAGAAGAGTGGGTCTAAGTAAATACATTAAATTTGTGTAGGTGTTATAAAAATGTAGCTTGTGGTGAAGGTGGTACATGAAGGATTGAAGTTCAGGAAACATTGCCATTTTGTATCATTCAGGGGGCAGGTGCCTGGGTGTAAAACAAGCTCTGGGGCAGAGATGGGCCACACTTTCAGGGTATTGGCTGGTTGTCAGTTCATTAAATTATTGGTTTCTTGCACAGACCCACTCCAGACTATTTACCATTCTTGTTGCTGTCTTAGTCCCTAGATGGGAAAGCAGCATGTTAATGCCTCATATAATTGGTGATGGATGGCCCAGCCTGTCAGTCTCTGACACTTTGAGTGTTCAGTAATTTCATTATCTACCCATTTCTCTTCTCTTTGCAGCTTCTTACTTACAATAAGGTCACATCCATCCCTACTGATGTGGAATGGGCCAGAATTTCCAAGAATCATTCTGCCTTTAGGAGGAGTGAAATTCCTTAAAAGAAGACATTGCTTATTTTTTTTTTTCCTCCTCACTTTAGAACAATGCAAGATACTGGGTTGAGAATATTTGCTGTTATAAAATAGAAAGAAAAAATAACCTAGATATGAGATCTACAAAATGAAACCTTTAGTTACTAATGATAATACTTAAGTTAAATGTTTTATTTTTTATTTTTGGCTCAGAATTCCTATTTTTTTTTATACTTGAGTTAGATTTTTTTTAGATCAAAATGAAGTTAAAAATTTCCCTCAAATATGGTTTTAATAACAAATATTGATGTCAATTGGATGCCCAACAAATAAACCAGATCAAAGGAACCACATTTGCCTGTGGTTTCATGGAGGCAAGCTGTTTGCTAAGCCTATCTTGGCCTATTTTGCTTCTTTGATAAAGTTGAAGAACTGCGTCTGAATCAAAGCTGACTTTTAAAAAAATTTAAAGTCCACAAATGTGCTTGGTACTGACAATATTGTTTGTAATATTTGACTAATTCTCATGTGCCTCACACATTTATTTCGTTTAATATTTGTAACAACCTGTAAGGTATTAGAGAGGTTAAGTCAACATGTGAAATCACATGCAGGTAAGATGGGGCTAGGATTTGAATTTCATGTCTCAAGCTCATGTTCTGTATCCAAAGTCCATGCTTTTGGGTTTAGCTGCCTTTTTCTTAATGAATTTATCTAGCCTCACTTCAAATACTGCCTCAAACCCTTTTAATTGCAAGAAACTTCTAAAGATAAGAATCTTGGGATTGAGGGTGGAAGGGGACCCTCTTGGGTGATTAAAAAATAAAACAAAATGTAACAAAATGTACATTCACACACAATGAGTGTGTGGACTCCACTCAAGTTTCTGGATTCCAACTCAGAGCTACTGAATCAGCATTTCTGAAAGTGAGGCCTCATCATGAATCTAGCAAGCCCAGCAAGCATTTACAGACATTGAGGAAGTTGGGAAATGGTGCATAATGTAATTTCAGGGGTGATATTCCAATTATTTAATAACCAATAAGAGAAAAAGAGATCAACAATAGGAAAGGGTCCTGGTTGTAGCTGCAGCAGGGTCCAGAGACTCTTTCATTGCTAAGTTTTAACTCTTCAGGTGGGACACATGTGGGGCTTGGAGCAATGGTTTGTTACTAATGGGTCTTGGAGTATGTCAATATTTTAACTTGTGAGGCTGTATCAGTGAGTACCAGTTGAGTATCAGTCCTGGTAACCTTCATGTAAGAAACTGTAAGTTGGTGTTATGGCTTTTTTTTCCCTATAAAATTTGTATTTCTCAAATCCTTGAGTGATCTGCATAATAATCACAGGGAACTCTTATACACTGTTGCAAACTAGTTCAACCTCCATGGAAAATTATGTAGACATACCTCAAAGAACTTAAAATAGACCTACCATTTGATCCAGCAACACATTATTGGGTATATACCAAACATAAAAAAAGTCATTTTATAAAAAGGACACTTGCACTCAAATGTTAATAGCAGCACAATCACAAAGAAATGGAAACAACCCCAAATGCCTGTCAGTACACGGATGGACTAATAAAATATGGTATATGCATACCATGGAGTACTACTCAGCCATAAAGAATGGTGATCTAGTATCTTTTGTGATAACCTGGATGGGACTGGAAACCGTTATTCTAAATGAAACATTGTGAGAATGGAGAAACAAACATTTGCACTCAATACCAAATTGGAACTAATCAATCAATACTTAAGTGCAGTAAGAAAATCTCAATGAAAATCTCAAGCTGGGGAGTGGGAAGTGGGGTGGGTAAACTCACACCTATTGAGTATAGTGCACACTACCTGGGTAAAGGGCACACTTATAACTTTGGCTCCATTTGTGCAAACTAAAGTATGTAAACAAAACATGTGTACCGCTAAGGTTCTGAAATTAAAAAAAAATACAACTTTCATAATACTACATAGATATTAGAATTGCAGAACTCCAAAAGAATGACAGTACCCATTGTTGGCGAGGACATGGAGCAACAAAAACTCTTGCTGTTGATGGGATTGCACAATGAAACAGCCACTTTGGAGAATAATTTGACAGTTTTTTTTTAATAAAACTAAATGTGCCATATAATCCAGGATCCATGCTCATTGGTATTTACTCAAGTATGTTGAAAACATATGTCCACATGAAGACCTACACATGGATGCTAACAGCAACTTTTCTTATAATTGCCCAAACTTGGAAGCAACCAAGATTCCCATTGGGAGGTGAATAGACAAACTGGGGTGCATTCAATGACTTACTATTCAGTGTTAAGAAATGAGCTATTAAGCCCTGAAAACATGAAGAAATGTTAAATATGTGTTATTACATGAAGAAAGGCAATCTGAAAAGTCTGTATGCCATATGATTCCATACATACAGTATTCTGGAAAAGGTGAAACTGTGGAGACAGTGAAAAGATGCATGGTTGCCAGGAGTTAGCAGGGAAAGGGGGATGAAGGGGCAGAACACAGAGGCTTTGTAGGGCATGAAACTATTCTGTATGATATACAGTAGTAGATACGTGTCATTATACTTTTGTCAAAGCCCAAAGAGTGCATAGCTCTAAGAGTGAGCCCTGACGTGAAGTATGGACTTAGAGTATGACAGTGTTGTCAACGTGGGTTCCTTCACTGAAGCCAGTGTGGGAGGCTGGGCATGTGTGGGAGTAGGGTTATGTGGGATCTCTCTGTACCTTCCTCTCAATCTTACTGTGAATCTAAAATTGCTCTAAAAATAAAATCTATTAAAAATAACAAAAAGTAAAAATTCAGTTTCCAGGGTTTAGGTCTAGTCCTAGTGAAATAATCAGAATGGGGGTGAGGTGGGAAGAGGGTGGCAGGAACCTGCATTTTAAGCAGGCTGCTCAATAGATTCTTAAACATGCTGATGGTTGAGAACTGTTGAGTTAGAATCAGTCACTGACAGAACCTAGAGCAAGTAAATCTCTTTCCCACCCCCACGTTCCCCATTCCTGGTGCCTCTGATAGTTGGGCTAATCCTCCCCTTATGTCACTACTTCTAAAAACTGCTACTTCTGTGAGGTGTTCCATGATTCAGCTAGCCAGGACTAAGTCTCCTTCCAAATCTGTAGAAATTAGTCACTCTTTTATTGCTCTTTTCCCACCCACATGTTCTCACTTCTAGTATAGAGAGTCAGCTTTAACGTAAATGGTGATGTAATGGCGAGGAATACAACCAGATGGCCTAGGTTCAAATCCCATTTCTGACACTTGGTGTGACCTAGGGAATGCTATTTAATCTCTCCATGTCCAGATTACCTCATCTGTAAAAATGGGGGGAATCAAGAGGGCCATTTCATACAGAGGTTAAGGTGCAATAGCTTTTATTCATTTTTTACACTTTCTCCTTTAGAGGGAGCTAGTGTGGGGGAGTGGATGGGCTTTGAGGCCTGTCAGATGTCTGATTATGACCTTGGAAAAATTATTAAACCTTTTCAAACTATAATGTCCTCATTTGTAAAATGAGAGTAAGGATGCTTGCTTCTCAGTGTAATTTTGCGAGTCAAAAATATCACCCCTATCAAAGGGCCAGCTATGTGCTAGGCATAGAGGAATGCTCAGTGGTGTGAATATACCTTTTGTCCATGTCACTTGCACTGCCGGGGACACAGTGAGGACCTAGTGGGTATGTGAATGAATGAATGAATGAATGAATGATGTCTTGTGGTTCCATGCAACTGGGATCTTTGAGGGTAAGATATGAATCTGTTGCAGCATAGTTTTTACATCTTAGGACTTCCATCTAGGCATGTATGTTTTGAAGCATGGCCTGAAAGGAGGAACTAAAGCATTGAGGAATGCATTTAATTCTTAACACCAAAATCCCACTTGAGTTTACAGATATGTAAAATTTTACAGTGTCATTATAGTATACAACAAGAACAAGCTTCAGATCTGTTTAAAAAAAACTGGAAAGTTCTACCACTTTTGAAGGTCTTAAGTTTAGACATGGATAAGAATAGAACTTACAATTTTAAAAGTTCCTGGCTTCTTTGATGTGAAAATGGGAATTGTATTCTCTGATATCTACTTCCCATTGCCGCCTCACTAAGCAATTGCTCACATTTTCTCTTTTCACCTTATTATATATTTTAAGGCACTTAAAATATTTTGGTGAGTCATTTTTCTTGGTAATTAGATGTAGTGATTAGAATAGCTTTCATATTCTGAGACATTAAGTTTCTTTTATACTCCTCAATATCATCATTTTCGGTAATGACCTCCTAGGGTTTAACGATGGTTTTGCAAAGATTCTGGGTCTCTGAAGCCAAGAGAGGGCGTGACTTTCAGGTTATGGGGATGAAGGCTCTATAGTCTTCTTACTCTGGCTTCATTAGGTAATAAAAATTTCCAAGATGGGAAAATAGCAGAGAAGAAAAACAGAAAAGCGACCACAACAAAGATGGGACTTTATGGGGTTTATGTAACGTTGACTTTTCGACATCTTTTAATATTTCTTAGATTTGGTGAATGTGATAGTAGGCTGTGGTTTCCCTCTCCCCAAAATAATTGACTCATCCTGGGAATAGCTGGGAAACAGCAGTGTTGGAGAAGTGGAGAGAAGTTGAGGAATATGAAATCCTGCTTTCTGGTCAGATGAAGTGAAAGTGGAGAGAGGAGAAAAACTCCATATTGTCACAGTGTGGTCCAAGGGTCAGTCGAGACCCATTAAACATCTATAAAATCCTTTCCCTGAAAAACAAAATGTAAATAGAATTTGTTATTATTCAAAGCTCTGTACAACTTCCAAAGATCAAAGAGGTCACCATTCTGGTCTTGTAGCCAGGAGTCATATGGTCAGGGAAGGTCTTGGAGAGAGAGTAGGAGGCACCAAATTGGTTTTTTTCATTCTGTCTTTTCTATTAGCAAGGCTTCTATTATTATGAGGTCTAGAGTGCTGAAGCTCAAACAAAACAGAGATTTCTTTCTCTCCTGTGTAGGTGGGTGGTTCAGGGAGAGAAGGTGGCTCTGTTCCACAGGGTCATCCAGACACCCAGGCTCCTTCCATCTTCTTGCTCTGCTACCCTCTAACTTTGCCCTTTTCACATGGTTGAAACTGACCATTCTCATTCATGTTCATGCTGGCAGTGTGCGACAAAGAGAGCAATTAATTTCTTTTTAAGGAAGTGGCTTGGAAATTGTACCCATCACTTCCACTCACATTTCCTGGATAAAAAACACTTAGTCTCACGGTCACTTCTAGTAGCAAAGGAAGCAGGGATAAACGTCTGTAGTAGGATGGAGATTGAAATGTGGTAGGAGTGGTTCTAGTTTTAAACTGAAGAGAGGCAATGGGTAGTGGAGGAGTGTGGGTTGTGGCTTTCTGAGGTCCCTAGGGTGCCTCAGATTCCTCTCAGAAGCTGCCTAGAGGGAGATGGAGAGGGGGTGGGTTGAGCAATGGGCCTCCAACCTCTCCTCAGCTGGCTCACCTTGATTTTACCTTTATGCATTGAGTTTCCACAGTGCTTTCCCTTGAAGGAAGATTTCCTGAGCTAAACCAGTTTGAAAACCCCTGCTGTAAGCACTTTCTCTAATCCTCTGTTTTGCCCATCACTGGCACTTTCCTTATACCTTATCACCTCTCCCTTTCTGGGTGCCTCTGGCTTGCTGTTTATAGGGAAAGCGCTTAACATGTCTGCAAGAGTCCTCTGGCTCGTTTACTCACTCAAGCTCTTAACACAGGTGACTGACCCCATTTTTGCTTCTGGATTCTCAGGAAGGGCAGTATTTTTTTTTCTGATTATTTTCTCCTCCCGCTCTTCCTTGGAGGGTCCTCTGCATCCTCCAGGACTCAAGGTCTCCCTTCCTCACTAAATTTACTGCTATCACCGAGATGATCTCCTACTCTCCCACCTAAAGTCTGTTTCCAGGGAAAGAGCAGCTGCGTCCTTGCCTACCACACAGAACTGGGACCCAAATCACCACTGGCAAACTGTCTTGGGATGCCAGTCCCCAATTGGCAGGTATACATCACCCTTTACCTCCAGTTGTCTAATTCCCTTGTTGGCATGAAGGGTTCTGTTATTTCAAAAATAATACCTTGAATTTGCTTAGGGCTTTCCAGTTTCCATAGCTTTATCACAAGTGCTTCTTATTTGCTTCTGACAAGCACACAGAAGGTGAGCACCTTTATGATGGGAATTTTAAAGATGAGGAAACAGGTTCTCATCAAAGATTAATGAAACTGGCCCAAGGCCATACAACACTGAGCAGCAGAATTAGATTTGAACTTAATTCTTCTACCCTCTTTTTATTTACATAAGCTCTTATTTGTATGGATTGTAGAGAGCATCAAACAGGTTATGGAAAAGTTTTTTGTGATCCTTAATTCATTGGAAGGGTTCAGAGCAAACGTTAGGGTCTTTCCTCCCCTGTCATACCCGATACCCTGTAATGGGCCCTCATGTACATGATTACATGTGTTCTTCACAGTAGTCCTGGGAGGGTGCAGGGTGGACATAGTTATCTGCATTATACAGGTAAGAATAAGGAGGCCAAGATCGATGATGTGACTTTACCCTTGTCATAGGGTTAGCGGTGAACTCTTCAACTGAAGCATAGTGCAATCCCTTTTATGAGCTGTGAGCTGCGTCATAGAAGTGGGATCTCGGTGCATTTTATTGTAAAAGTTGACATTCAGTGTTTAGAAGTCAACAACCTCTTGGAAGAGATAGGATAAGATATGAAGAATGTAAAAAAACACAAATCAAAAAGAAAAGCCATGAATGGTTCATGACTTTAGACCAAGTAATATTACACCTTGGATTTTGTCCCAAGGATTTATTCAAAAATTAAAAGATACTAAATGCATTAAAAATCACATTAAAAGAGAAAAATAATATAACATAAGGTTTGTTCTATGAAAGCAAGAACAATCGTTATGAAGACTTTGAGGAGAAATGGGAATACATTTATA
>CAUYQV010166383.1:0-16961 GCA_963574575.1 Galagoides demidoff
CAACCAAAAAATAGCCAGGCGTTGTGGTGGGCGCCTGTGGTCCCAGCTACTTGGGAGGCTGAGGCAGGAGACTCGCTTGAGCCCAGGAGTTGGAGGTTGAGCTGTGATGCCACAGCACTCTACCCAAGGGGACAGCTTGAGGCTCTGTCTAAAAAAATAATAATAAAGGAATCCACAAGGCATGACTATGTTCACCAAGCCTATCCCATTTCCTCATTTAATATCAAAGTCAGGGGTTGGACCCCAGCTCTCAGGGACCCAACTGCGGAGCAGAGGTGGGTCCCACAACCTCGCACCTCCAAACTGCGGAGTATGGAGGTGAGAGAAACTGTCGGCTAGGCCCCTCTGGGATGGTCCCTCAGATAGCTGGCTACACATGCGATCACCCCGAATTCCACGCCTACTGTCCCCATGAACAACAAAAGCCATCACCCATTTCTTCTCCCCGTGATAAAACTAAAAGCTCGCCCTCCATCTTTCTCAAGTAGTAGTTGATGCGTTGAACAGATGGACCTGAAGTGGGGTTTCCAGACTCCGCCTCGAGCCAGAGCTGTCCCCTGGGGGCGTGGACAGGTCGCCCTCGGTGCGTGCTCCCTCAGCCGGAGGCCAGGCCAGCACGGCCGCCTGCCACTTCCCTGACACCCGATTCCCACGTGAGGAGGCTGACGAGGCCTCTCCAAGACTTAGGTCCGATTAGAATCGGGAAGCGGGAAATCCCTCGAGATCGCTGAGATTCCTTTCCGGGGCCCAGCAACGACCACCAAGTAATACCAGAAAAAGGGGCGAGATAGCAGAGCACGCGATCCCGAAACCTAGTTTCGCCTCAGATTCTTCACACGCTTTCCCTTGCTGCCACTCACCCCCCTTGTACCCACGATCTCCCCGAGATTTTCAAGATGAATCCCTTCTGCCCC
The DNA here is from genome assembly GCA_963574575.1 of Galagoides demidoff. Classification (NCBI taxonomy): domain Eukaryota; kingdom Metazoa; phylum Chordata; class Mammalia; order Primates; family Galagidae; genus Galagoides; species Galagoides demidoff. Next base: position 915 of record CAUYQV010166383.1, read on the forward strand.
CCGCCCGGGCTTTCCACTCCTCAGCTGACAGAATTCCAGCTCAGTCCCAGAACGTCGAGTCTGGAGACTCGCGCGTAGCTGACAGCAGCGTTTGGCGCCAAGCGAGGGGGGCGGGGCGAGGCGACCAGCAAGGGGGCGGGGCGGGGACCGAGGGGCGGGTCTAAAGAGAGCTCGGGCGAGGGAAACCAGGCGTTTCGCAAAGATGGGCGTGGCGGAGAATGAGAGGCGGGGCGAGGGCCTGGAGGAACTGTATGGAGTGTAGGGGTCCTCAGGAGAGGGGGCGAGCTGAGGACCCCTCCTGCTGAGCCGGGGGAGGACAGAGGGGGGAACTGGGGTGGAAGACCTTGAGGCGGGGGTGGGGGGCGAGAGGGTTGCTGAGCCGAGGTCGCAGATGTGCACGAGAGGTGAGGTGCTGATGCTTATCATGATCAGGAACCTCAGGTTAGGAGCGGAACAAGGGTATCCATTCCCTCTAGCCCAAGGCTTTTCCCTTCGTGTTTTTCATACCTCGCTTCATGATCTGTCCCTACAACCTCAGTGCTGTTAATTTCTCTTCTTGATGCCTCTCTTAACATTTGCCACTCTTGTCTGTGATTGAGACGTCCAGGGCCCATTCAGGATAGAAAGGAATTTTTCTTTGTTTTAGCTTGAAGTTTAAAATAGACCATAGCAGCCAAACATATTTTGGTTCAGCTTTTAAATAGAAGTTTCGGGCCAGTCTTCATGCCAGCAGAGACATCTCTGGCAGCGTCATCTTCCTCCCCTTAAATGGAAACTGACTGATGAGGAGAGGCATGAAACATTTGAAAGAGCATCTGTTGAGGTGGAGGCTGTGATGCATCTTGGATGAATTATCTGTGCAAACAGTTCTTTGGGTTCAAGACCTAGTACAGGGCGACCCTTTTTCTTCTGTCTGAATCATTTTGCTGGAATAAATAGCAATAAAGTCCCACAATACCAGTTGGCATTTTGGAGGACTTTCCCCACCCCCAGGTGGATTGTTTAAAAAGCCAACAAATAACTGCTGTTGTGCCTCAAAATCTGTTATTTTCCAGAAACATAATCTGTCCTTCTTGTTAAATGGAAATTAATGCCCATTTGGGGGAGGAACTGGATAGGGACGATAGGTTTTCACGCCAAGGCCTCACCTAAAATAATTATAGTAACTTTTGAGCAACTCGTTAGATGAAGACATCAACAGTGTACAGAGGAGCTGCAAAGAGCACAGCAAGATGATTTAGGGAAATATAACATATGTAGCTTGGTGTAGTGACAGCTGGGAGACAGAAATGTTCATAATATTTGAAGGTTGTGTGCAGTACACTTAAGGAAAGAAACTGAAATGAGCTGGATAATGACAAATTCATGAAGTGAGGATAAAAGTCTTGTTTGGATATCATGTTGATGGTTACATACAACTTTAACCATATTTTAAAACAACAGCAATAGCAAACGCTGGGGTCATTAAAAAGTACACATGAAGACCTTTGCACTTAAATCAGGACACACACAAAAGATTAGTCAGCCTTCTTAATATTATAAAAAAATTCTGAATGTGATAAGGTGAGATTTCAAATCGGTGGGGAAATGGAGAATTCAGTGATTGGTATTGAAATAACTAGGTAACCACCTGGAAGAAAAATAAAATTGGAACCAAATACCAAAATAAATTATACCTGACACCAAAATAAATTCCAGATGGATAAAAAAATTAAATAGGAGCAATAAAATAATAAAAATACTAGAAGAAAATATGGGACATTTCAAATTATCTTATAATAAGAAAACTATTTTGGGGGGGTGGCGCCTATGGCTCAAAGGAATAGGGTGCTGGCCCCATTCACCAGAGGTGGCGGGCTCAAACCCAGCCCTGGCCAAAAACTGCAAAAAAAATAAAAAAAGAAAACTATTTTTAAGCATGCAAAACTCAGAAGCCATAAAAGACAAATACATACAGCTATATTAAAAATATATCCTACATGGCAAAATTCCACTTTCCTATCCACAATATAGGCTAGCTGTAGGCAAGCCAGAGGTTTTGTTTCAATTATTAACTGGATAATATAGCTTGTTCAACTTTTCAAATCCTAGGAGTCCACAACTTCTTTATAAAAGTTAAAAATTTTGCGTCATTTTTATGATAGTGTAAGAAATAAACAGGCAATCAGGCAGTGGGATTAGTCAATACCTAAATTTTAAACCATTACACTTTACTGCCCCTCTGTGGACGATCACCTTATAACCAAACAGAGGCACATGATTTCAGTGTATACAGATGGGCTTCCTCAAACTAGTTCCTGTGGATATATAAGAGCTCAAATTTGAGAAATGCTTTAGTGGAGAACTAAAGAATGAAGGTTTGTCACACACATAGACACATACACAAAGAATTTCACTGAGTAGACATCTCCTTAAACATTTTAATTCATTCAGAAGATATTTTATTAATTGCTAATAATTTTTATCAGTCACTGTGCTACTGTAGCCACATCAGACCAATCTGGTTCTCCTTTTATATAACAAAGTTGCAAGTTGTTTTTCATTTGCCATAATTGTAACCTGAGCATGCCCAGATGAACCAAGCATCCAACCACAGGTAGAACCTAAGAGTTTAGACCCAATGGGGACTGAATTAAGAAACCACACCTCATGGCAGGATCCAAGATCCAATTAGATCAAACCCTGGCATCACCCATGGCATGATCCAGTCAGATCACTCCTGGTATCACCACCCCATTGCAAGACCCAATCAGGTCATGCCTCCTAACCCTCTATTTTTTTTGAGATAGAGTCTCATTATGTCGCTCTCAGTAAAGTGCTATGCCATCACAGCTCAGAGCAACCTCAGACTCTTAGGCTTAAGCGATTCTCTTGCCTCAGCCACCCAAGTAGCTGGGACTACAGGCACCCGCCACAATGCCTGGCTATTTTTTTGTTGCAGTTGTCATTGTTGTTTAACTGGCCCAGGCTGGGTTCTAACCCTCTTCATATAAAACCTGCTCCAACTGGCTAGGCGCCTGTGGCTCAAGTGGCTAAGGCGCCAGCCACATACACCTAAGGTGGTGGGTTCGAATCCAGCCCAGGCCTGCCAAACAACAATGATGGCTGCAACCCAAAAATAGCCAGGCGTTGTGGCGGGCACCTGTGGTCCCAGCAACTTGGGAGGCAGAGGCAGGAGGCTCGCTTCAGCCCAGGAGTTGGAGGTTGCTGTGTGCTATGCCACGGCACTCTACCCAGGGGGACAGCTTGAGGCTCTGTCTCAAAAAAAAAAACAAAAACCTGCTCCAACCCCACAGCTCTGGGAGACAGATTTAAGCCTGACTCCTATCTCCTTGCAGGGCTGCTTGGCAATAAACCTTTCTCATTGCAAAAATCCAGTGCTTCAGTGTTTGGCTTTCTGTTGCAAGTAGGCAAAGAGACCCAGTCCAGGTTGGTGTCACTGTGTTAAGTTCTAGGAATTCAATGATAAACAAGATACCAACTTTAGCAGGAGCTATAGATGAATATACGGGCAATTACAGTAGGTACTACTTTAATAGTATAACCCTACAGACCACCTCTCTCCTTTTGAAAGCTAATTCTCCATGGATATTTTAACTTTTCCACATAGTAGAAGTATCTCTTTAAGATTAAATAACAAATTGCTCTGGAGATTTTTTTTTTTTTTTTTTTTTTTAGACAGAGTCCCTCTCTGTTGCCTAGACTAGAGTGCCATGGGGTCAGCCTACCTCACAGCAACCTCAAACTCCTGGACTCAAGTGATCTTCCTTCCTATGCCTCCAGAGTAGCTGAGGTATGTACAACAATGTTCTACTAATTTTTCTATTTTTTGTAGAGACAGAGTCTCACTCTTGCTCAGGCTGGTCTTAAAACTCCTGGCCCAAGGCAATTCTCCCACCTCAGCCTCCCAGAGTACTAGGATTACAGCTGTGAGCCACCACAACAGCCAACTATTTGTTTTTGAACATAAAATTCACCTTCAACTCTTAAACAATTCAAAATCAGGACTAGAGGATTTTAATTTTATCTCTTCTAGTTTAACATCTGAGTTTCTTCTCTTTCATGCTGAGAATATTGCTTCCCAGCAACACTGGGAATGACAGAATGAGAATATCACACAATTACTCATTTGCTTTGTTCCACATTACAGTAAATGCTTTTTAAATGTTAATTCTCTTTGATGCTTTACCTCCCTCCCCTTATAAAGGGCAAAGAATTCTTCCCCATAATTTTCCCTTGTGATATTTACAAAGAAGAGAGGAATGCCTTTTCATCTTTAACTTCCTGAGAGCCCTGGGGTTATGAGTCCTCAGTAATTTCTGGAAGGGGTCCATGCAAGGATGATCTTGGCCCCAAGTTGTGCAAAGAGTGTTCCTGAGAGATGACAGTGCAGTTTTGTCTTGGGTCCAGAAAACCAAGACACCTTCTTTCTCCAGGGCTAATGGTAGAGGTGGATAAGGAACTGGCAATTACAACCTATTACAGGGACTGCAAAATGACTGCTGGAAAACACAGGAGGCACTTCTGCTAATATCGCTGCTGGGGTACAGGGGGGTGGCTTCCAAGAGGAGGGGACTTCTAATTAGGGTCTTGAAGGAGAAGCAGGAATTAGTGATATTGGCAGTTAAAAGGGAGTGGGGAGGAGAAAGGATTTTCAGGTATAGAAGGAGCATCAAGCAAAGGTTCCAGGAATAGGAGAGTCTGGTTCCCAGGGGAACAGCAGATACAGAGCTGCCGGCTAGGTAGTACAGGGAAGGTCAGAGAGTGCACTGATTATCTGTGCTATACGGTGCCCAGGACTTGGCAAGTGCTCAACTATCCAATTTCAGGAGAAGAGTATACTTTCTAAGGACAATTATAATAACAACAATGATAACAAGCTCATTGGAATTACTAAGTGAAAGATACTGTGCCAAGAACTTTACGTGAATTATCTAACCATCACAACCATCCTCCCCATAGGCATTCCCTTCTGCATTCAAGAAAGCAAGTTCAGGCCCTGTGCTGCCTGCAATCCCAGCACTATAGGAGGCCGAGGCAGGAGGATTGCTTACTTCAGGAGTTCCAAACCACACTGAGCAAGAGTGAGACCCCATCTCTACTAAAAATAGAAAAACTAGCCAGAGGCCAGGCTCCTGCCTGTAATCTCAGCACTCAAGGAGGCCAAGGCAGGTAGATTGCTTAGCTCAGGAATTCAAGACCAGACTGAGCAAAGGCAAGACCCTGTCTCTACTAAAAATAGAAATATTTTAGCTGGGCGTTGTGGCAGGTGCCTGTAGTCCCAGCTACTGAGGAGGCTGAGGAAGAGGATCTATAGCCCAGGCAACAAAATGAGAATTGGTCTCAAAAGAAAAACAAGTTCAGAAAGATCAAGTTGCACTGCTTCTAAGCAGAAAGTCAAACATCCTTTATGAAGCAGGGCATTTATTTGTTTACACATCTGTCTCCCTCTTCCAGATTGTGAGCCTTGTAATGTCAGGGACTGCATCTTATCTCTGTATCCATGGGCCCGAGAGCAGGGATTGTACAAAGTAGACAACAAATACTTACTAAACTTCTCCAAACCCCAGTTTTCCTCCTAGGAGAAATGGAGGTAACATTATCCACCTCATGGGGCCACCAAGAGGGTTAACGGAGATAATGTCTAAAATGGGCTTAGCAGAGCACTCAGCACAGAATACTCCACAAATAATATCTCCTGATGATCATCACTATTATGTTATACAACAATATCATTAAAGAATTAGCATGAATGATGTAAATTAATTTAAGTAGTGACTTTGGCCCATGGCAGGAGTAAACTTTAATATTCTTTGTCCCATGTACTGGGGATAACTAAATGCATCTCTATTTATTGTATTAGTTTTGGTTTTGTTATTTCTGTTTCATTCATTTTATTTTAGTTTTCCTATTTATTTATTTAGAGAACAGAATCTTGCTCTGTCCCCCCGGTTAGAGTGCAGTGGTGTCATCATAGCTCAGTGCAACCTCAAACTTCTGGGCTCCAGGGATCTTCCTGCCTCAGCCTCCCAGGTAGCTGGGACTACAGGTGTGTGTTATCACATCTGGCTAAGTTTTCTATTTTTTGGTGGAGATGGGGTCTGGCTCTTACTCAGATTGGTGTCGAACTCCTGACCTCAAGCAATCGTTCTGCCTTGGCCTCCCAGAGTACTAGAATTATAGACGTGAGCCACTGCACCAGGCCCTGTTTCTGTTTTAGATTAAATCAGACACAACTCCAAGCTTCACCCATAAAGTATCTCTTGATTCTCGGACAAAAATTCACTCAAGTGAGCTGGAAGGTGAAAGGCGCAGGATGAATGCCTCCTTTTTCTGTGCTGCTTTTGGCTTCTTGGTGATCTCTCCCTCTCTGTGGAGAAAACATAAAGACACAAACAGAAAGATATTTAAAAAAATTGTGATCAAGAAAATGAAGAGAGGAATCCCTAGGATTTTGTAAACAGCCTAGAAATCAACCACCCCAGGGAAGCACCTCAGAAGGCTGGGAAATGGCATACAGGACACAACTACAAAAGGGACTTTACCTAACAAATGCAAACATTCTTACCTAATTGTTTATATGCCACATGAATCTAAAATAAAAAATAAATAAAAAGAAGGCTAGGAAATGAAATTGATAAGACTATGTAAATTATCCGAATGTACCAGGTGGAGATTTATACAACCAATGAAGAATTTGGAGATGAATTATGATAAGTACATTTGAAAAAAATAAAATAAATAGACTTTGTTCCAGGGATAGTGAAAGTTTTGCAAGAAAAGAAAAATAACCATAGTACACTCCATGGTGCAGGAGCAGTAGTAGTTGATGGTATCATCATGCTGGTTTTGGGGGTTTTTTTTTTGAGACAGAGTCTTACTATGTTGCTCTGGGTAGAGTGCTGTATTGTCACAGCTCACAGCAACCTCAAACTCTTGGACTTAAGCAATTCTTTTGCCTCAGCCTCCCACGTAGCTGGGACTACAGGCACCCTCCACAGCACCCAGCTATTTTTTGGTTGTAGTTGTCATTGTTGTTTGGCAGGCCTGCGCTGGATTCAAACCTGCCAGCTCTGGTGTACATGGCCCACCTTCTGCCTAGCAAACACCTTCTCATCTTTTCTAAACTCAGGGTCAGGGCCACTAGTTTTATAAAGTGTGTCTGCATGGCTCCAGGCCTCTGTCTTTATGCCTGATGGATCAGATGTACCTGCCCAAATAAACTTGCCCTGCGCAGGAAGGGTCAGGTTCATGGCCAACCCAGGGAGGGTCAGACTCCTTTCCCTTCCAAGAAACAGGAATGCCACCAGTCCTGACTGCCCTAACCCTTTAAATCCCTGTCCACCATAGCCCACATGTGGATTTCTCCCTGGTCAGGAATCTCACCCAGCTGTATTCTAGGTGGAATAAAGACCACTTTAACTGTATGAATTGGATCTCTGTTTTCCTTTCGTCTCGTGTCTCGGAATGATTTTATCCTTGGGTCTGGAAACTTTCAGTGCCCCTGTGTCCAACAGCATTTCTAGCACACAGGGCATGTAATTTGTTTTACATCTCCCTTCCTTCTACCAGGCTGGGATCCCATGACCAGAGGGACCGTGTCTTAACCACTGTTAAGTACTCAGAATCTCCTGTAGGGAACTTCTGAAACCACTCTGAGCCTGGGCTGGCTGCCATGTAATGTGCCATGGACAACCCCTACCTCACATGGCTGGTGTGAAAGTTTCACAAATGCGGACACGTTTGTAATTGCTTACAGACATGCTTAATAAAACACTGAGTAAAAGAATAAATGGATGAATACATGTAGTGGCCAAGCACACTCAGCCCAGGAAAAATGATAATAAGATCCTTCCCTTGGCTCAGTACCTATAGCTCAGAGGCTAGGGCACCAGCCACATACACCAGAGCTGGCGGATTCGTATCCAGCCCAGACCTGCCAAACAACAATGACAATTACAAAAAAAAAAAAAAAAGCTGGGTATTGTGGCAGATGCCTGTAGTCCTAGCTACTTGGGAGGCTGAGGCAAGAGAATCTCTTAAGCCCAAGAGTTTCAGGTTGCTGTGAGCTGTGACACCACAGCATTGTACCGAGGGTGACACAGTGAGACTCTGTCTCAAAAAACAAACAGACAAAAAAAAAAAAAGATCTTTCCCATATGATAGAAAAGTGATTTCTAGGGTGGCATCTCTGGCTCAGTGAGTAGGGCGCCGGCCCCATATACCAAGGGTGGCGGGTTCAAACTCAGCCCCGGCCAAACTGCAACAAAAAAATAGCCAGCTGTTGTGGCAGGTGCCTGTAGTCCCAGCTACTCGGGAGGCTGAAGCAAGAGAACAGCCTAAACCCAGGAGTTGGAGGTTGCTGTGAGCTGTGACACTATGGCACTTTATCAGGGGCAATAAAGTGAGACTGTCTGTAAAAAAAAAAAAAAAGAAAGAAAGAAAAAAGAAAAGTGACTTCTATTTTTCAGTCTTTGGCCATGATTTTCCGTTTTTCTTGTTGCTCCAGCTCACCTGCTAGTAGAAAGAGCACTGATTCTGTAGGGGTTTCTTAAGTCCAGGTTATAGCAGAATTTGCAGTCTAGATGTGGGAGGGGAGAAATTAACTTCCGTTTCTCTTCTCTTTCCCTCTCCAACTTTTCCTTCCTGTGGCAGAAACAAGAAGACATCAACAAAACAGTTCAAAAATTCAGTGTGGGGTGGGGCAGCGCCTGTGGCTCGAAAGGGTAGGGCGCTGGCCCCATATGCTGGAGGTGGCGGGTTCAAACCCAGCCCCAGCCAAAAAAAAAAAAAATTCAGTGTGTGATTGCTTCAAAGTTTTTGCCCATGAGCAGTGGCGTGGTTGGTGGCCACCCTCACATGCAGAGAAGATTGTGGGCACACTCCTGCCCCCAGAGGAAATGGCCAGGCAGGACAGCATGTGCCACGTGGGCTTCCACGTCCTGGCAACTCCATGTTCCAGCCCTGACAGGAGCCCTGCTACATGGGATCTTTACTTCAGCCTCCAACACCTCTTAGCTGAAGGTGGTGTAAATGGGTAGAGGTGAATAGGGTGATTTTGTGCCCAATTGTACCCTCCCATTGGAGGTGATATCCCTCTGGTAAAGCTGAAAATCCAGATTGTGTGATGTTTTTTTCAAAGATGGTGATGTTTATTTTAAAATATAGACATTATTTTTTTTTTTTTGCAGTTTTTGGCCAGGGTTGGGTTTGAAACCACCACCTCCAGCATATGGGGCTGGTGCCCTACTCACTGAGCCACAGGCACTGCCCAGATTGTGTTTTCTAATGTTGTATTCCCCCTGTGCGTGACACCTCCAGATGTGACTCTTTAGAATATTACTTCCTGGGCTAGTGTGCCAACAAGCCTGAAGGCCTTTTAATATTTCACTAAAGCATTACACCTCTTTTATTTTAGATTCACTGTCCTTATCTCCAAAGAACATGCTACCACGTGAAGGAGAAATCCCAAGATAAATTTAACAAATTGAGATGAAAACAAAAACGCAACAGACCAAAGTTTACGGGATGCTGTGAAAGCAGGGCTCAGAGAGAAATTTATAGCTGTAAATGGCTACATTTTATAATTATATTTTCTTTCTTCTTTTTGCCTGGCTCAGAGAAACAGGACTGATGTAAATGTCTTTATTTTCAATAGAAGAAACATCTCAAATAAATAACTTTGTGACCTACTGGACCTAGTAAAAGAAGAGCAAATTAAACCCAAAACTAGTAGAAAGAAGGGGATAATGATGATTAGAACAGAGAAAATGAAATAGAGAATAGAAATAACTAGAAACCCTATGAAATAAAATGTTAAGTATTTGAAAAGATGGCTCGGTGCCTGTGGCTCAAGTGGCTAAGGCACCAGCCACATACACCTAAGGTGGCGGGTTCAAATCCAGCCCCGGCCACCAAACAACAATGATGGCTGCAACCAAAAATAGCCGGGCGTTGTGGCGGGCGCCTGTGGTCCCAGCTACTTGGGAGGCAGAGGCAGGAGACTTGCTTGAGCCCAGGAGTTGGAGGTTGCTGTGAGCTGTGATGCCACAGAACTCTACCCAGGGGGACAGCTTGAGGCTCGGTCACAAAAAAAAAGTATTTGAAAAGATCAACAAAATGAACAATTATTTATTTATTTTTAAGACAGAGTCTCATTTTGTCGCCCTCAATAGAGTGTCGTGGCATTACAGCTCACAGCAACCTCTAGCTCTTGAGCTTAGGTGATTCTCTTGCCTCAGCCTCCCACGTAGCTGGGTCTATAGGCGCCCGCCATAACGCCCAGCTTTTTTTTGTTACAGTTAGGCCAGGGCCCAGTTTGAACCCGCCATCCTCGGTATATGGGGCTAGTTTATGGGGCTGGTGCCCTACTCACTGAGCCACAGGCGCCACCCACAAAATGAACAAACTTTTAGACTGAATGACTACCAAAAAAAAAGTTGTAAATAACTGAAAGTGAGAACATTACTACTCAACTTACAAAAACAAAGCTTGTAAGAGAATGTAAATGTCAACAAATTAGATAGCTTCATGAAGTAGAAAAATTCTAGAAACATACAAATTACCAAAACTGATTCGAGAAAAAATAATGCCAGCTCACACCTGTAATTCAAAAACTCTGAGTGGCTGAGGCGGGTAGATTGCCTGAGCAAGAGTGAGACCCTGTTTCTCCTGAAAATAGAAAAACTAGCCAGGCATTGTGATGGGTGCCTGAAGTCCCAGCTACTCAGGAGGCTGAGGGAAGAGGATTGCTTGAGCCCAAGAGTTTGAGGTTGCTGTGAGATATGAAGCCATCACATTGTACCCAGGGTGACACAGTGAGAATCTGTCTCAAAACAAATGCACAAACAAACAAAATTCTGCATACACTTATAACAAAAAGATTGAATCAGTCATCAAAAACGTCCCAACAGAGAAAAATCCAGGACCATGGGGGTTCATTTGTGAAGTCTACCAAACAGTTAAAAACATCAGGGCGGCACCTGTGGCTCAGTGAGTAGGGCACCGGCTCCATATACCGAGGGTGGCGGGTTCAAACCTGGCCCCAGACAAACTGCAACAACAAAAAAATAGCCAGGAGTTGTGGCGGATGCCTGTGGTCCCAGCTACCGGGGAGGCTAAGGCAAGAGAATTGCCTACGCCCAAGAGCTGAACGTTGCTGTGAGCTGTGATGTCGGCACTCTACGGAGGGCAACAAAGTAAGATTTTGTCCTCCCCTCAATAAAAATTAACACCAATTCTTCTCAAGCTCTTCCAAAAAATAGAAGAGGTGAGAGTACTTCATAACTCCTAAGGGGCCAGGATTACACTAAACCAGAGCCAGAAAAAGATACCACAAGAAAAGGAAATTACAGACCACTCTTCCATACAAATACAGATGCAGAAATCCTCAAGAAAATACTAGCAAACCGACCATAACTGAATATAAGAAGGATTTATACACTGGGATCAAGTGGGATTTATCCCAGGAACATGAGGCTGGTTCAACTTATAAAAATCAATCAATGTCACAAAGCACATTAAAGGAATAAAGGAATCCCACTACCATGATTATCTCAAATGATACAAAGAAAGCATCTGAAAGGAACCAACAGTATTTCATGATAACAAACTTTCAGAAAAGTAGGAATAGAAGGGAACTGTCTCAACTTGATTAAGGGCATTTATTAAAAACCACAGCTAACACACACTCAGCGATAGAGACTTGAAAGCTTCCCCTAAGATCAGGCACAAGACAAAATGCCTGCTTTCATCACTGGTGTTCCATGTTGTAACAGAGGCTCTACACAGATAAATTAGCCAAGAAATAAAAGGCATCCAAGTTGGAAACAAAGAAGTATAACTATCTCTATTTGTAGACGACAAGATCCTATATGTAGAAAATACCAACAAATCCTCAAAAAAGAAACAAAAAGCCAAAACTACTATAGATAATTAATAAATTGAGCAAAGTTGTAGGGTGCAATATCAAAAAACAACAAAAAAAAGTCAGTTGCATATCTGCACACTCAATGAACAGTCTAAAAAGAAAATTAAGAAAACAATTCCAAGCCAGGCATGGTGGCTCATACCTATCTATAACCCTGGCACTCTGGGAGGCTGAGGTGGGTGGATTACCTGAGTTCAGGAGTTCAAAGCCAGCCTGAGTGAATAAGACCCTGTCTACTAAAATTAGAAACATCAGCTGGGTGTTATGGCAGGTGCACCTGTAGTCCCAGCTACTTGGGGGCTGAGGCAAGAGAATCTCTTGAGCCCAAGAACTTGAGGTTGCTGTGAGTTGTGATGACACCACAACACTGTACGCAGGATGACAGAGAGACTACCTCATTTAAAAAAAAAATAGGTAGAGAGAAGCAAAGAAGGATTCTACACTTAACCATTTAGATAGAGTGTGGTCTTACTGACCCCTTGATTTTAGACTTCTAGCCTCCAGAACTGTGAGAGAATAAATTTCTGTGGTTAGAAATTAAACCCAACAGGCTCTGCGCCTGTAGCTCAGCGGCTAGGGCGCCAGCCACATACATTGGAGCTGGCAGATTCAAACCCAGCCCGGGCCTGCCAAACAACAATGACAACTACAACCAAAAATAGCCAGGGGTTGGGGTGGGCACCTATAGTCCCAGCTACTCGGGAGGATGAGACAAGAGAATCACTTAAGCCCAAGAGTTTGAGGTTGCTGTGAGCTTGACACTACGGCACTCTACCGAGGGTGACATAATGAGACTCTGTCTCAAAAAATAGGGAGAGTGAGCCTGAAAATAGGTCCAATATGCCTACAGCCAGCCTGCTTTGGCCTTTCCAGTTATGTAAATTACTAGATTGTCCTTCTACTTAAGCTGGTTTGACCTGGTTTCCTGGTACTTCTAACAAAGGTACCCAACTCTCACAGTTCAGAAAGCACATAGCTCAATGTGTGGCACATAGGAGGTACAAAATCGTTGGTAGCTCTTACTACTATCAATAATAATACTAAAGTAAAATGAGCGTTGGGTGGGTGTGGTGGCTCACATCTATAAACCCAGCACTTTGGGAAGCCAAGGCAGGAAGATCACTTGAGGCCAGGAGTTTGAGACCAGCCTGGGGAACCCCTGTCTCTACAGAGGCTAAAAAAGAGAGTGGGGGAGAGGGAGGGAGGAAAAAGTATTAGTCAGGCTATTAGCCATAGTCCCAGCTACTCAGGAGCCTGAGGCAGGGGGATTCTTTAAGCCCAGGAATTCCAGAGTGAGACCTTGCCTCAAATTAAAAAAAAAAAAGAGAGAGAGAGAGTTTGTGTGAGTAGTATATAAACTGAACAAACTGGGGCGGCGCCTGTGGCTCAAAGGAGTAAAGTGCTGGCCCCATATGCCGGAGGTGGCGGGTTCAAATCCAGCCCCAGCCAAAAAAAAAAAAAAAAACCTAAAAAAAATAAAAGGAAATATTCACTCTTTGGGCGGTGCCTGTGGCTCAAAGGAGTAGGGTGCTGGCCCCATATGTTGAAGATGGCAAGTTCAAACACAGCCCAAGTCAAAAACTGCAAAAAAAAAGTGATCAAACTGTTCATGCTTCTAATATTTCCATGGATTTTATCTGAACGAACCTTAAAATAAACTGGATCTCTTTCTGGTGGCTTCCCTTCCGTTTCTTTTCAAGAAATTCCTCATTGACACCCAATGCCAATGGCCTGGGGAGGAACATCTGGTTTTCCTTTTGCTTTTCTGCTTCTCTTTGATCAATATTCTTCATCTCCCTGCGGGGGAAACCACAAAAAGACATATATAGAAAAAGACTGAAGAATCAGTGTGATCTTTTCATTTTTATGTTCATATGTTCAGGCAGGCAAACATTTACAAATTCATTAATTAGTCTGTCAAGAACAACAGACTGGAACAGAGAGCCGATGGCAGGGCAGTGACTTAGCCACTAACATCAGACCCCTGGAGATACAAACAGAAATAAGAAGTGTTCCCGGAACTCAAGGAACATAAACTCAAATTAGGGAGACAGGTAGGAAATCCCTAATCTGAGAAAAAACTAAAATCTGCATGAGTTTGAAGGCAGGCTGGATGCAGGTTGAGGCTCTGTCCTGCGCTGTGTGACCTTGGGCAAATTATTTCACCTCTGCATGTGAGTGCACTCATCTCAACATGGTGATAATAGAACATGGTGACAATGTGGTGAGGACATTGAGTTATCATAGGTCAAGACCTTAACACAGTGCCTGGTATACAGGATGTGCTCAATAAATGTTGGTTGCTGCTAATATTATAGAAGTTTTTCAGTGGAGCATGTTCATATGAGCTTAGGGTACACAAAGGGAATGCCATATTGGGTAAAATATCAGTTGGCTTTTGAGGTGTCAGTAGATATTTACTCAATGAAGAAGCATATTATGGGTACTCAAGGTAGACACAATGGCCATAAATACATACTCAAGTCAAGTAAAATGTTCTCATGCACGTCTCTGCCATTGTAGGATAGATGTGAAAAAAAAACTGGCATTAAAAAATTAGCACTGGCTCAGCACCCATAGTACAGTGGTTACGGCACCAGCCATATACAAAAAGTGGCAGGTTCAAACCCGACCAAGGACAACTAACCCACAATGACAACTGCAACAAAAAATAGCCGAGCGTTGTGGCGGGCACCTGTGGTCCAGGCTACTTGGGAGACTGAGGCAGGAAAATCACTTGAGCCCAAGATTTTGAGGTTGCTATGAGCTGTGTCCACATGGCCCTCTACCGAGGGCCACATAATGAGAATCTGTCTCAAAAAAAAAAAAAATTTAGGGCAGTGCCTGTGGCTCAGTGGTTAGGGCACCAGCCCCATATGCCAGAGGTGGTGGGTTCAAACCCAGCCCTGGCCAAAAACTGCAAAAAAAAAAAAAAATTAGCACTGAAGCTGGGAGTTACACCAGTAATCCTAGCACTCTGGGAGGCCGACGAGGGTGGATAGCCTGAGCTCATGAGTTCAAGACCATCCTGAGCCAGAGGGAGACTTCGTCTCTAAAAATAGCTAAACATTGTGGTGGACACCTGTAGTCCCAGTACTTGGGAAGCTGAGACAAGAGAATCGCTTGAGCCTAACTGTTTGAGGTTGCTGTGAGCTGTGACACCAGGACACTCTATTGGGGCAACAAAGCGCAACTCTGTCTGGGGAGGTGGGGAATTAGGATTGAACTTGGCCTAAACAAGTAGTTATTCTAACTATGGAGATCTTTTCTCAAGTCAAAAAGAGATATGTTGACAAAACATTCTTACTCTTAAGATTTTCTTGGCTTGGCACCACCTGTGGCTCAAGTGGCTAAGGCGCCAGCCACATACACCTGAGCTGGTGGGCTCGAATCTAGCCTGGGCCCACCAAACAATGATGGCTGCAACCAAAAAATAGCCAGACGTTGTAGCAGGCACTTGTAGTCCCAGCTACTTGGGTGGCAGAGGCAGGAGACTTGCTTGAGCCCAGGAGTTGGAGGTTGCTGTGAACTGTGATGCCACGGCACTCTACCCAGGGGGATAGTTTGAGGCTCTGTCTCAAAAAAAAAAAAAAAAGATTTTCTGAAACAATGTTCTTTTGTTTGTTTTTGTTTTGAGAAAGAGTCTCACTCTGTCACCCTGGGTAGAGTGCCATGGGGTCACAGCTCACAGCAACCTCAAACTCTTGGGCTCAAGGATCCTCTTGCTTCAGCCTCCCAAGTAGCTGGGATTACAGGTGCCCAGCACAGGCAGGCACAGGAAAATATTCATAATATGCTGCCAAGTTGGGGCAAAAAAGGTCTAGAAAACAGATTGGAGGTATGACTCCACCAATTTTGTTTAGTAATACAGATAAATGTACCTGGAAGAACTGATAGAAAAATGTTAGCAATATATACTTTCAGATGCTTTTACATGATTTTCCAGGGTTTTTGTTTGCTTCTGTTGAGCATGTAATATTTTTGTAATTAGAAAAAAATAACTTGGCTCGGCGCCTGTGGCTCAATCGGCTAAGGCACCAGCCACGTACACCTAAGGTGGCGGGTTCGAATCCCCAGCCCAGGCCGGCCAAACAACAATGATGGCTGCAACCAAAAAA
>CAUYQV010166385.1:0-23211 GCA_963574575.1 Galagoides demidoff
TGTGTACCCACAACAATGAAACATTTGAAAATTTAAACCTTTAAAATAATAAAATAAATGTTTGTACATTTAACTTTACAAAAGTATTTTACACAATCTAAAAATTAGGCAGTCTGTAAAATTTGAAAGCAAAGTAATAAATATAAATCTATCTACATATCAAGTTGTTTACAAAACAATACATAGAAAAATTATTTCAGTAAACTTCAAAAAAATTCAAAAAAATAAAACGTTATAAAAATAATTAAACTTTAAGAAATCTCATTTATGGTTGTGGTTCTAGATTGTTATTTAGGGAATCAGATATGTGTATTATAGGATAAAACAAACAAGCATGTGGGCGGCGCCCATGGCTCAAGGAGCAGGGCACCAGCCCCATATGCCAGGGATGATGGGTTCAAGCCCAGCCCCAGCCAAAACTGTAAAAAAAAAAAAAAAGAAGAAGAAGAAGAAAAGAAAAGAAAAACAAAACAAACAAGCAAGTATGTCAGTGACATTGGGAAGTAAAATTTTCAATGTGAGAAAAGGAGATAGATCAAAGGATGAACTGAAACTTGTGTAATAGTGGATTTCAACTGCAAGATCAGTGTGAATTTATGATGAGATTTATCCTAAAGAAAACTATTTCCTAGCTGTGTCCAGTGAAATTTCCTAGAAACAATTATCAGCATAGTAGCAGATTATGATCTTAAAACATTATTTTTCAGTAAAAGAAAGCATGGGCATTGGAAATAAAGAAGATTAAAGCTTTGGGACTAGACCTGAACAAATTGAGTAACCAGGAACATGCTGTCTTACAAAAAGGCATGGGGTCAAAAAATCTCAGGCATACACTGAAGACATTCCCTTTGGCCAAATGTGAGACAAGCTGAACATCAATAAGAATAATAATTTGAATGAGTTAAAATATGTTTAACCCATATGCTTAAAATCGTGTATTTGTAGTCATACTAAGACAGAAAATACTGGTCAATGTTGAAGGATACGCCAACTCATTGTGCTGAAAACTGGAAAAAAAAAGAGAAAATAATAAATCATTGAGCCTCTTTTTTCTTAAATGAATTGTACCATTGGGTAACGAAATAGTGGATGAGGGGAAAGTTTCCCTTCATAGACATGGTCCAGCTAATAAAAGAAAAAGGAATATTTGAATATTACCATTTTGCAAACTGACAGTAAAATAAATGATTTATGCATTAATCATCAATGGTTATGGACATCATGAAAGAAAAAATGATACTGTAAATTGTAAGATAGCATGTCCTGAAAATGTACAATTCCTGTTCTAGGTATATACCAGAGAAGGTTTTGTGCATGTGTACCAGGAGGCCTCTACAAGAATGTCCATAGAATTATTTGTAATAGAAAAAAATGGCTGGTAACCTGAATATCCACAAATAATTCAAAAACAAATAAATAGCAGAATAGTCATGGAAGGAAATACAATGCTACCGTGAAACTAAAAGAAGAACAACCAGACACAACATAGAATTGAAGGAGGGGGAAACAGAAGGAAGAAACCATGAAAGAAAACATTCGATGGGATTCCAATTATAGGAAAGTGAAAAAAAGTGATTTTAAGCAACACTGTTTCAAGATATAGACCTTTTTGGTATGAGTATCAAGTGATATAAGAGTATAATTAATAGAAAATTCAAAATAGTATCCCAGGTTGGGGAGAGGAGGCAGACAAGGCTGGGAAGAGACATGCAATATGCTTTGAATGTAAGAGTAGTATTACATTTCTAAAACAGGATGGGAGGGAGATGTGTTTCCATTTTATTATATTTTTAAGTACTGTTTACATATTATGTATCATATATATTGTATGTGTCTCTGCATGCATATATGTGTGTGTCTATGTAGGCACACACAGAAGAAATATATAGAATGACTGGAGATATAATGACTGAGATATAATATTTACAGAACAATAGCTGAAAAATAAAAGAATTTTACTAAACATGATCAAGTAAGGCACAAAAAAGTAAATAAATATGTGAAACTATTGTAAAACTGCCATGAAAATGCAATTCAACTTTGAAACACGATGCCAGTGACTCATTAAATGTTTACTAAGTACTTATGTGACAGGTAATATGCTGCATAATGGGAATTCAGTGACAAATAACAGACATATGATCCCTGCTCGGCAGTGGGCAAATGAAGTGATGAACAAGTAAATAACCTATAAACGTGCAATTACGGCTCAGCGCCTATAGCTCAGCGGCTAGGGCACCAGCCACATACACTGGAGTTGGCAGGTTCGAATCCAGCCTGGGACTGTCAAACAACAATGATGACTACAACCAAAAAATAGCTGACCATTGTGGCAGGTGCTGTAGTCCCAGCTACTTGGAAGGCTGAGGCAAGAGAATCGCTTAAGCCCAGGAGTTGGAGGTTGCTGCGAGCTGTGACACCAGGGCTCTCTACCCAGGGTGACATAGTGAGACTCTGTCTCAAAAAAAAAAAAAAGTGCAATTACAAACAGCAGTGAGTATATTTGTACACCAAGCAACATTTACTAAGAACGTTTGTGTCAGGGACTATGGTGAAAGGTAGACACCACAATGTACAGAGGAGAAAACTGAAGCACATCTTGGTTAAAACATGTGCATACCAATGGCGGAGACCAGCTCAGTTCGTTTTCGCATGTCCCTGACCCCTCCCCCTATTGGTTTGGGACTATTTAAGCAACTTGCCCAAGATCAAATGCTTATAAGTGAAGCAACTGTGAATCAAACCCAGGTATTCTCATTTCAGAGCTGAAGCTTCTACGCTACACTCAGCAGAAAAACACTTGAATTATCAAGAGACCAGGGTGGTTTATTTTAGCTTGTATTGGTCAGGAAAGACCTCTCAGAGTACCTGAGAGATACAGCATTAGGGAGAGATAATTTGATCCACATAAATATTAAATGATCTTTTAAGTAGTAAGAAGCCTAGAGGACAGGTAGACAAAGGGAGAATACTGAAGAGGAAAGTCATTCTGTCAGACCTAATGGGAGCGTGTGACAAAGGGGACTATAGAGAAATCTTTGACATGGCAATAGGACGCAAGGGGCAGGAAAAAAACAAAAACCGTCAGTTGCTACCTCAGCACCAGTAAGTCTCTGTACATTCTCTCCCTCGTGGGCACTCTGGGGCTCCAGATAAACTTCCAGGGATCAGCTGCTGCTGCCCCATGCCCTTTAACGTGCGTGAGACCTGTCACATGCTTCTTAGGACCACGGCCACATTGAGTATCCCAGTTTGAGCTATTATTTCAAGGCCACTATACCCTTAACCAGTAGGAAGCCTCTGCACAGAGCAGCAGGACGCTGCCAAGAAAAAAATAATCACAAGATGATGATTGCAATGCACTTCAAAGATCATCCCGACATTGCACATTAAATAATTTTCCGAGAGTGGATGCCATTCAGCATGAATGTCAGAAAGACTTGTCCATAGCAATGGAATCGCTATTTGAATTGGGGGCAACAGCTTTTGCAGGTTCCCAAATGCTAGATGATTTTTAAAAAGTGGTGATAATTTTTGAAATCAGAGTGAAAGCACAGAAAATTTGCAGAGAATTACTGGTGATCCTGTCACTGCTTTCTGTACATTCAAAATTACTTTGACTACAGGAAAACATCCTATTACCCTTAAATCTCATTCAGAACTAATACCTGTTATGTGTTTTTGAAGCATATTTTCCATAGAATACCAGATTCAAGGATAATTTCCTTCCTGATAAGGCTGTGGCCTTAACCTGAAGAACTAGCTATAAAGAAAAATATTTGCTATGAAATACTATGCAGCATTAAAAATAGATAGAGACTCTCTTGGTAAAGAGAGCCTGAGGCAGGAGGGTCACTTGATTCCTCCCTCCCCCAGGAGTTCGAGACTAGCCTGGGCAACATACCAAGACCTTGTCTCTACAAAAAAAATTTTTTTTAAATTATTCTATTTCTCCCCATAACACCACACGTAGCCCATAGCCAGTGCTTATTCAGAGCCACATACTTTTATCAAAGGCCTATAAAATATAAGAAGTATCAGAAGCAGCTATAAAGAAGCCCCAAACAGAAAAGCTAAAATAGTGAATCAGAGCATCTAGGGACTTCTTATGAAATGGAGATTTATATCCTAAGCGTTAATTGTATTTTGCCATTAATCTTGCATTCATTTCACACATTCATTTCATATTTTATTAATATTAATGATATTTTAAAAATAAATGTTTATACTCTTAAAATTTATATATAAAGTACTTTGGGTAGTCTCAACACTTATAAATATTGCTTATATAAATTGGAGGGTGAGCTGTGTTTCAAAGCCAGCTAATTTTAAACCAGTTGTGATGTTCTTTTTACCATAGCAACCAATTTAAAGAAACTCTTAAAAATATAAATAATTCAATAATTATATTTTATTATTTCCTCTGACACTTTTAATTTGCATATAAACTGATTGTTTCTGTATCTACTTGAGTATAACAATGCAGGTCTCTTTTTCCCTCTCATATTGTGTTCATCTCGAAGGGGAAAAAGAAGACAGCTATGTTTTCTGCCAGGGATATACAGAGTGGCCATAAAGTTCATGTGCAACTTCAAATAGTTTACTATTAAAATAGTTTACTAATAGTTTAAACTATTGGACAAACTATATGGCCACCCCATGTATATATAGGATATTTATATAGAGAGAGGGGAAATATCATAAACACACACACACACATATATATGTCTCCTTATATAGCCCATTCATATATAGATGCATATATATACATATATATGAATTGTGGGTAGCTAAATATATATATATACACCTATAAAATATATATGCCAAGTTCTTCATTTTACCTACAATAGCAAGGAGACGAAAAAGAAATGGGAGGAGGATAAAAAGGAAGAGAGGAGGAAAGAGTATAAACATGAGGAGGGAAAGAAGAAAAAGGTAAGTGGAAGGAGGAGAATGGAAAAGGGGAGGGCGAAGGTGGGGGAAGAGGAATAGGAGGGAGAAAAAAGGACAAAGAGAAAGGAAAAAGAAGGAGGACGAGAAATGGGGCAGAAAAGATATTACTACGACATTAACTAAAAGAACAGTTAAGTATATCGTATCCCATCCATTTCACAAAATTTTCGCAGTTGTCAAATATATCTATAATGACTAGCAATTTGCCAAAACATTTAAAATGCAGCGCAAAGCATAAAAAGCAGAATACTCAGTTGGAAGCATATAATGTTTACAGCCATGTAAAATGATATGTGCTTGTGGGCATTACTTGGAAGAGAATATGCAAAAAAGTTGTTTTGGATCATGGATTTAAGAGTAGAAGGTTTTCGGTTTTTTTCTTTTTCAGAATGCTTTAGCGCTGATCTATGACTTTTCCAATGGACAGAAAAAGTAGTTAGGAAAAGAGGAAATAGGTCACTATAATTAAGTAACCAGTACGGCTATGATGAAGACCCCAAGATTTATCTGAGAGTGATCTTTCAGCTAAAAAAAATAATCCCCATGACTTATCATTTTATGTGTGGGTCTTCTCACCCACACACAAATTAGTGGCACAGTAAGAAGCAAAAGGAAAATAAAAAGCAGTCATAAAATAGGGGCAAATTGTCCTGAGGAGGAGAAGCTGCCAAAAGCAGCTTAAGTGTGCATCTTAAGATTACCGGACTGTGCAGCCAGGAAAACAACATGCATCTCCAACACTCCCATGAAAACGCAATCCAAATTCAGAGCTAAGGTGTGTGGACTATATTATAGAATAAAAGAAATAAGCAGCCTCCTTAAAATGCCTAGACTTTCTTTTTTGTGCACTAGTTTTAAATAAATGGATCTTTCAAAATGATTAAACATCTAAAATTAGCATTCTATATTTTCCAGCTAACTCCTTGCACAAAGATTAGAAATGCAGCAGAGGCTGGAATTTTGCAGAGGGTTTCTCTATTCTTGACCAGATGGTCACACCTGAAAAAGGCTTTAATGGCCCTTTCTTTTCTGGATATTACTATTCTTAGCATAATTCCCCTGACCTCACTGGGGATAAGTGCCTCCAAAAGGAAAATAAAAAAGGGGCTGAGACCTAGAGGCCAGTGATTTTTCACTGGGAATAGGCAGCACATTGGATAGAACAGAGTAATTATCTTTAGCAGTGAAATTCTGTTTTGCTATGGCTGTGGGAGAAGGGACAACGTGAAGGAATAAATAGGTCACTTAATTTTTTTTTTTTCAGATTTCCTGCGTCAGCAGCCCTTTGGCTGCTCTAACCCAGGAGAATAGGAACCCTGACAACTCATGGGTCAGCACAGCATATGCTGTTTAAATAAAACTTATCAGTGCACTGCGATATGGCTGGCCTTCAAAAAATTACCTCTCCTACAAAAATATCAACAGCTCAGTTCCCACCCCTTCAGCTGCTCTACATTGCCATGTCTGCCTTTCACTGCCTACCACTTGTTTCCCAGAGCTGGTATACAGAACTTGTAATCCTTCAGAAAATTGCATATCTCCCTGAGCTATGAATATTTTTCCAGCACAGGCTAAAACCAGGAATGAAGATTGTCAAAACTGCAAGATCCCCGTTGAGCTATGGCCACTGGTCTGGATTTTAAAGAGGTCTGATAACTGGAGACAAGTCAAGCACATTTCCCACAAGCTTATTAATGTGCAGGATAAAGCAGACAGGCAGCCGCTCCCTGCTCATCTACTGGCCTTTTACCTAGAGGGGCTGAAATCCTTAGAGAAAGTCCCTGAGCATTTCTCTCAATCAGCATTCTGGTAATCACATTCCTGCCCTAGTTTGAGATGCAGGTTGTGTCACCTACTACCTGGAATTCCCTATGAAGAGGACTTTAAAATATCTGACCGGGTGCAGTAAACTCATTCTCCTGCACGCAGCATGTCTGAACCCCAAACACAGATATGAAAGATCAGTAGATTTTTCTAAAATAGAAAAACTTGTAATGTATTTTTGATCTACCACAGTCAAAGTTGGGTCTGCATTACTGACCCATTTCATCAAAATATGAACTAGGTTGTAAATCACCATTGCAACAGAATTGGCAATTAGGAAGAAACAAGTAAAGGTGGAAGATGGCAGGATAAAAATAGATGCTTTTGCAATGCAGTGAAAGGGAGAGAAAGCTCGTGAATGGTAGCTTAGTGGCTTTGTGCTGCTCTAACCAAAAATCTTAGGCGAGGTAACATACAAACAGCAGAAAGTTATTGCACACAGTTCTGGAGGCTGTAAAGTTCAAGATCAAAGTGCCAGGAGATGTGGTGTTTGGTGAAGGTGCTCTCTCTACTTCTTAGATGGCGCTTTGCTGCATTCTCACATGGCAGAAAGAGATCCTTCCAGCCTTTCACCAGGGCACTAATCCCATTCATAGGAACAGAGTCCTCATCCCCTAACCCATCCAAAACACTCCACTGCTTAATACCATCGTTTTAGAGATTAGGTTTTAACACAAGAATTTTGGAGGGATGCATTCATATCATTCCATTCTGCCCATGGTCCCAAAATTCATATTCTTATTACCTACAAAACACATTCCCTTCTTCTCAAAAGCCCTCAAGTTCTTACTCAATGCCAGCAACAACTCAAAAGTCTAAAGTCCAAAGTGTCATTTAAATCAGATATAAATAAGACTCAAGTTATGATTCATCCTTACTGACAAATTTCTCTCCCACCTGTAAAATCAAACAGGCCAGCTCAGCGCCTGTGGCTCAAGTGGCTAAGGCACCAGCCACATACACCTAAAGTGGCAGGTTCGAATCCAGCCTGGGCCCACCAAACAATCACGGCTGCTACCAAAAAATAGCCGGGCGTTGCGGTGGCCACCTGTGGTCCTAGCTACTTGGGAGGCAGAGGCAGGAGACTTGCTTGAGCCCAGGAGTTGGAGGTTGCTATGAGCTGTGATGCTACAGCACTCTACCCAGGGGGACAGCTTGAGGCTCTGTCTCAAAAAAAAAAAAAAAAGATTAAAAATCAAACAAGCCATGTGCTTCCAAAATACAATGGTGAGACAAGTACAGGATAGACATTCCTATTCTAAATGTGAGAGATAGGAAATAAGAAAAAGGTGACAGGTCCTGACTAGGTCCAAACATAAAGAGGGCAAACAGCATTAAAATCTTAAGTTTTTTAAAAAATAATTTGTATTCTTAGTAAAGTATCTCAAGAATTGAAGAAAAGTATCCAATGTACTCAGTACATTTATGAAATCAATTTGTAATTACTTACACTTTCTTATGAAAGATAGATCACAACTATAGCCCAGGATGAAGGAGAGAAGTGGAGGAGGGTGGAAGGGGAGGAGGGAGATTTTCATAGAGGGAGGGTACACAGTGGGACCACACCTGTGGAGCATATTGCAAGGGTACAAGTCAAATCTATCAAGTATAGAACATAAATGTCTTAACACAAAAGTTAAGTAAATGAGGTGAAAGCTATATTAATTAGTTTGATGTAAGCACTCCAAATTGTATAAAAAAACAACACATTGTACCCCACAAATACATAAATATATTCATGATCTATGTGTATTTTACTTAATGAAAGGAAAAAATAATTTATATTTTAAAATATTAAGGGGATCAATATTCTTAAATACTGATGAAGTCAGGGTTTTTAGTGTTCTTACCACCAGAATAGCGTATGTTGTACCTAACAGGAAAATTTTTATCTCTCACTTTTTCCCTCCCACCTTCTTAATTTTCAGTGCCCCTTACACAACACTTTATGATTATATATGCCCATCTGTTTAGCTTCCACTCATTAGTGAGACTATGTGGTGTTTATTTTACCATTCCTGAGATACTTCACTTAGGATAATGTTCTCCAATTCCATTTAAGTTTCTATAAATGACATTAATTCATTCATTTTTATGGCCGGGTAGTTAAGAATTCCTCGGTGGTGTGTATACTTGTGTGTGTGCACGTGTGCGTGTGTGTCATATTTTCTTTATCTACTCACGAATTTATGGGCACACAGATTGATTCCATATTTTTGCAATTGTGAATTGCATTATGATGAACGCTGGGCTACAGGTGTCTTTGTAATATAACGACTTCTTTTCCTTTCAATAGAGGCCCAGTAGTGGGATTGTGGGGCTAAGTGGTAGGTCTACTTTCAATTCTTAGAGAAATCTCCACAGAGGTTTTACTAATTTACAGTCCCATCTACAGGATTTAAGTGTTCCTTTATTATCACATCATTGCCAACATCCAGTGCCAATAGATATTTTTAATAAATGCCATTCTGATGGGGGGAAGGTGGCATCTCATTGTGGTTTTACATTTGAGTTTCCCTGATGATTAGTGATGATGAGCATTTTTTTATCTATCTGTTGGCCATTGGTATATCTTCTTTTGAAAAAACTCTGTTCATATCTTTCCCCCACATCTTAGCAGGGTTGTTTGCTTTTTTCTTATTCATTTGTTTGAGTTCTTTGTAGACTCAGGATATTGGCCCTTTGTTGGATATACATTTTGTGAATATTTTCTCCCATTTTGTAGTTAGTCTATTTACTCTGTTGGTGTTGTACTTCTGCGCAAGAACTTTTTAGTTTAATTAGGTCCCTGTAGTAGACCATATAGCTTTAAGGAAAGGAGAAGCAAGAGCTAAGCTCGGAACATTTAGCAATCATGAGAAACACCTTGGTGATCAGGGCATGGGGAAGGGTTTCAGCTCTCAACACAAGAACACAAGAACTGGCAAGACAAGAGCATTAGTGATTGTCAGTCTTTCCACCTGTGGTGCTAAGAGCTGTGAGATTATGTCTAAGAATGCAAGACAAGGCAGTAGGGCAGCGTGCATGCTCTTCTTTCATGGACATACTCACTCTCTTTTGCTTCTCCTGCCCACAGAAGGCCTGCATCGCGTCTCTCTACAAATACTGCTAAGATGTCTTCTAATAAGACTGTTTCTCTCCCTCAAATACTCTCTCTCTCTCTCTCCCTTCCGCTAAAGCAAATAGCCTCAGGCATCTAAAAGTAATTGTTCCATCAAGATAACAGCATACCAGTCTGAGTCTGGGACCTCATTAAGCCCGGCCGAGACCTGGCCAGTCCTGGGACCCAATAAGTCCCATTTATTTTTATTACATTTTTTTGTCCCTTTGGGATCTTCGTCATAAATTCTTTGCCTAGGCCAATGTGTAAAAGAGTTTTTACTATGATTTCTTTTTGACTTTTATGGTTTCAGGTCTTATATTTAAGTCTATAACCCATCTTGAGTTAACTTGCATGTGGTGAGAGGGATTCAGTTCCATTATGTGGCTATCCAATTTTCCCAGCACCATTTATTAAATAGAGCATCCTTTCCCCAGTGTATGTTTTTGTCTGCTCTGTGCAAAATCTGTGGTCATAGATATATGGCTTTATTTCTGGGTTCACTATTCTATTCCATTGGTTTATATCTCTACCTTTATACTAGTACCATGCTCTTTTGGTTACTGTAGCTTTGTAGTAAATGTGAAGTCAGGTTGTATCTTACCTCCAGATTTGTTCTTTTTGCTTAAGATTGCTTGGGTTATTTGGGCTCTTTTTTGGTTCCATATGAAGTTCAGGATTATTTTTTCTAGATCCATGAATAATTATTTTAGTATTTTGACAACAGTTACGTTAAATCTGTAAATCAATTTGGGTATTATGGATATTTTCACTGTGTTGGCTCTACCAATCCAGGAGTATGGGATATTGTCGATTTGTGTGATCTATGATATCTTGAAGTTCTCCTTGATCTTTCACCTTTTTCATTAATATATTAATGAATAATAATGTATTAGTATATTCCTGCACATTGTATTTTCTTGGCAGCTATTACAAATAGTATTCTATTCTTGATTTGACTCTCAACTTTTATTAATATATAGAAATACTATTGATTTATTTACAGTGATTTTGTAGAGACTTTGCTACATTTATTTATCAATTCTATAACTCTTTTAATGGAGTTGCAGGGTTTGGTAGCTACAACACTATAAATAGAAATTCAACAAATGGGGATAATTTGATCTCCTCTTTCTTTATTTGGACACTCTTTAATTCTTTTCCTTGGCTAATTGCTCTGGCTAGGATTTCCACTATTATGTTGTATAGAAGTGATGACAGTCGACCCTCTTGTCTTTCCCAGTTTTTAGGGGGAAAGCTTTCAACTTTTCCCCATTCAGTATGATGCTGGCTGTGAGTTTATGATATGTAGCTTTTATTATTTTGAAGTATGTTCCTCTTATGCCTAGTTTCTTAAGGGCTTTATCATGAAGTAGTGTTAGATTTTATTGAGTGCTTTTTCTGCATTTATTGAGATCAAAAGATCTTTGTTCATCCTTCCACTTTTGTAGTAAATCATACTTATGGATTTGCATACGTTGAAATATTCTTGCATCCCTGGGATGAAATCCACTTTATCACAGTAGATTGTCTTTTTGCTGTGCTATTGAATTTTGTTTTCTGGTTTTTATGGAGGATCTTTGCATCTAGGTTCATAAGAGATATTTGTCTGTGATTTTCCTTTTCTGTTGTATCCTTTCTTGGCTTTGGTATCAAGGTGATACTGACTTCATAGAAGGAGTTGGGAAGATTCCATCCTTCTCAATGTTATTGAATACTTTCAGCTGAATGTTTACCAGTTCTTTGTAGGTCCAGTAGAATTTTGCTGTGAATCCATCTATGCCAGGGCTTGACTTTGTTGGAAGATTTTTAAATTAATGTTTCAATCTCAGTGCTCATTATTGATATATTCAGGATTTTTTAATTTTTCTTGATTCATGTTTGGAAGGTTGTGTATTTTCAAATGTTTACCCATTTCCTCTAGGTTTTCTAGTTCGTGTGTGTAGAGGTTTTCATAGTGTCACAGGTGATATTTTGTATATCTGTTGTAGTACTTATAATGTCTCCTTTTTCATTTCCGATTAAGCTTACTTGAGTCCTTTCTCTTCTATATCTGATAAATCTAGTTAGTGGACTATTGAATTTATTATCAAAGAATAATTTTTTGTTTCCTTTTTTAAAAATCATTCCAGCTCTGCTCTGAGCTTTGTTATTTAATTCCTTCTGCTGGTTTGCAATTTTGTTTGTTCTCCTTTTCCTAGTTCCTCTGGATGTGGCATTAGGTTATTAAGTTGTGATCTTTCTGTCTGCCTGATGTAAGCATTTAAGCAAAAGAATTTTTGCTTAGTTCTGCATTTTCTGTGTCACTTAGATTTTTGTTAGTTTGTATCACCTTTGTTGTTCGATTTAATTTTTTTACATCTCTCTTGATTTTGTCATTAACCCAAGGATCATGCAGCAGTAAACTGTTAATTTCCATATATTTGTGTAGTTTTGAGAGTTCCTCTTTGAACTAATTTCTAATTTCATACCACTGTTGTCAGAGAAGATACCTGGAATAATTTGAGTATTTCTAAATTTGGTGAGACTTGTTTTATGTCCTAACATATGAGCTGTCTTGAAGAATACCTAATGTGCTGATGAGAAAAATGTATATTCTGCAGTTTTGGTAGTAGCATGTTCTATAAATGTCTGTTAGGTCCGTGGGTTCTAGAGTTACATTTAAGTCCAATGTTTCTTTGTTGATCTTCTGCTTCAGTGATCTGTTTGGTTCTGTCTTTCTTCTTTTTGGTCATCATTATATAATGACAACCTTTGTGTTCTACCATTCTGATTTAAAGTCTATTTTGTCTGATATAAAAATGGCTAATTATGCAAACTTTTGGTTTCCATTTGCATGAAAATTTTTTTCCATGCTTTTACCTTGAGTCTATGAGAATCTTTATGAATTGAACAGGTTTTCCTGGAGACAGCATATATTGAAATTATGTTTTTTATTAATTCACTCACCCAGTCTGTATCTTTTAAGGGAGGCAAATATTTGACATATTTGATGTTAGTATTGATATGTAAGATACTGTTCCATTCATTGTGTTGAATGTTGCTGGTTAGTTTGTTCTCTCCCTTGTTTTGATGTTTTATAATAGAAGTGATTTTTTTGGTATACTTTTGCATGTTTTTACACTGGCATGTATCAATCATACTGTTCCATGTTACACTAACTTTAAGCATTTCATGCAGGACAAGTCTAGTGGTGCCAAAATCCATTAGTGTTTCATTGTCGGGTAAAGACTATTTCTCCTTCATTTATGAACCTTAGTTATGTAGGTTACAAAATTCTTGCCTCTGTTTAGGGAGACTAGAGATAGGACCCCTTCCTTTCTTGTTCCTAAGGTTTCTCTTGAGAAGTCTGCAGTTAATCTGATGGGTTGTCCTCTATAAGTGCCTTGATATTTTTGCCTCCCAGGTATAGGAGTTCCTCCTTCACATTGACTTTGGCCAGTTTGATCACTGTATGTCTTGATGATTGCCTCTTTGCAATGAATCTTGCATGTGTTCATAGAGCTGCTTGTATCTGGATATGTTCATCTCTAGCAAGACCAGAGAAGTTTTCCTCAATTACTCACTCAAATAGATTTAACAAGTCATTTACTTTTTCTTCTTCAACCCCAGGGATACCTATGATTCTGATATTGGGCCATTTTTCATAATCTTATATTTCTCATAGACTTTATTCATTCCTCTTTATCCTTTTTTCTGGGTTAATTAAAAAGGATTGTCTTCAAACTCTGAAAATCTTTCTTCTTCTTGCCCTACTTTATTGGTTCTTTTAAACCATTAATTTCATACTCCCGGGATTTGACAGTGTTGCTTGGGGGCACACAGGGGAAATGTGAGAATTTGAGAATTTTTTTCATTTCCAGAAGTTCTATTTGGATTTTTTAAATATATCTACCTCCTTAGTAAATTTTTCATTCACTTCCTGATTTTTTTTTTTTTTTAGTTTTCCATTTTCTCTTAGAGCTCATTGAGTTTCTGTATAATTCATATTTTTTTATTTTTTGCAGTTTTTGGCTGGGGCCAACTTTGAACCCACCACCTCTGGTATATGGGGCTGGTGCCCTACTCCTTTGAGCCACAGGTGCTGCCCACAATTCATATTTGTATCTATCATTTCAGCATTTTTATTTTGGTTGCAATTCTTTGCTGGAGAGTTAGTGTGCTCCTTGAGGGGGAATTCCTTGAGTCTGATTTTTCATA
Source organism: Galagoides demidoff (assembly GCA_963574575.1). Lineage (NCBI taxonomy): Eukaryota > Metazoa > Chordata > Mammalia > Primates > Galagidae > Galagoides > Galagoides demidoff. The sequence goes on from CAUYQV010166385.1 coordinate 14,081, forward strand.
CTTCCAGAGTTCTTGCACTGATCCCTTCTCATATGGAGCAAGTGTCATTTCTTGTTTTTGGATTTTCTTTTGTTTAGATGGGACTTCTTTTCACCTTCCTCTTCAGAGTTTGCCTGTAGTATATGTTCGTAGGAACTTTTGGCTTTGCTTATAAGTCCTGTGATGGGGGTCTAAGTTCTCAATGATTACCTTGGTTACAGATATCCTTAGTGTGGTGTTTTTCTTAATTGCTAGCTATATGTAAGGCATACTGTGGTGGTGTACTATGTGCATGGGCAGATTCCCTGACTCTTGTTGATGACTGAAGATGGAAGTCTTTGGAGTCATTTCTCTTTCTTCTGTGATCTTCTTAACAGTGTGAAGTATATTGGAATTCCCAGCTTAATCTCTGAGACAGTAGGTGGTACTTGTGAGTAAGTGCCAGCTTTGCCCTGTATGATTTCAGTCAGTAAGTGCCATAATGAGCTATATACAAATTGTTCTCTCTGCCAGTAGGTAGCAATTGCAGGAAAGTGCTAGCTGCAGTTCTTATTTTTGGTTCCTGTGACTGGCCCTGGTCAATTAGGAGAAACACTAGGATATGACCTATGTAGTGAGGAGGGTCCTGGAGCTCCAATGGGATTTCTTCTGGGGCTCTACCACAGCTAAGAGAATAGAGTTAAGTAGAAGAATGAGGCTGGGTGGGGCTAGGCTAGGTGGGCCTGTGTTCAGGATTCACAAAGGCAGACACAGAGCTGTTTTTGCAGGGGGTAAGGGTCAGCTCCCAGGCCCCTGGGGAAAGCCACCAGGGAGGGGCTGAAGTGCCCCCACCAAGCCAAAAATGCTACTAGTGGGGGAAGAGCCATCTAGGATTCACAGTCTGTCAGAAGTAAGTTTCATTCTTTTCCCTCTCCCTTTGCCCCAGGGATCTCCTTCCTAGCATCTGGCTGCAAGCAGCAGTCCATACTAGCTGAGCTCACCAGCAATGCCACTTCAGACTGGGAGCATCCCTGCCCAGGATCCTACCCCATCCTGAAAGCATGACTGTCATATGAGGGAAGGGGTGGCTCCAAGAATGTGCTGTGGCTTGGACACACACCACTCTTTCTTTTTATTTCTTCCCACATGGACTTCCTCATCTCCCAAGACTCCTTCTCAAATTTACCCTCTGTGCCCCCAAGCAACACATCAAATCCTGGGAGTATGAAATCCAGTCTTCAGGCTTGACCTCTGATCACCTAAGTTGAATCCCTGACCATGCCATGGAGAAGCATGCTGGTCCCAAGTTACCTGTGGAGTCCTCAAGGTGGCTTGATGTCTCTCTACTCTGGGGCACACCCTGCTCTGCTGGAGCAGCTAGGTGAGCAGCATCAGGGAGTGCTGGGAGGCAGGGAATCCACAGTCTGAGCACTCATATTCTACTTCAGGTCTTTAAGAGGAAAAACATGAGACCCACTCTCTGTGGAAGTCTCCAGAGAGCCCTAGCTCAATTGTCCCTTGAAGCACCCACACCAACTCACATGGGAACTGACCCAGCTATGTTGGAAGCTATGGTATGGGGGAAGAGAAGAGCTTTATTGGAGGACAACTGGCAATCTTGTATCCCTTTTCTTGGGGGTCAATCCCCCAGTTTACTGCATTCTTCTCTCCCCTGAAGGCAGCCCACCCTGAAAGATCAAGCTCTGGGTTCACACACTTCCCTTGGGATCCCCTGGCCCCCTCTGGTGACTATAATCTGGGCAAATGTTGGGAAATACTTGTGTGGGGACCAGTGACAAGAAAACTGAAGTACTAAAGCTCCCCCAGGGAGGACAAAGGCACACAATGGTAGGAAAGCAACATGGTGTGTCATGCTGCCTTAGCTCAGGTCTGCGGTGAGGAGGAGCTGGCAGCCTAGCGCTTTGTTCTCAAGAAGCTCTCAGTGCACTAATGGCCACAGATTTTAGGCTTGTGAGAAGAGAGACTCTTAACAGTTTGGGGGCCAGCAATTTGCCAAAGGTGTGAGGGAAGAAAGAAAAAACACCCTCACCTATTCTTTCCACAGAGCTCCAAGTTCCTTGGAGGTTGTTTTCTCCCAAAACCTTGTTTCTTCTTGTTCTGTTCTACAAATAAATTTTAAGTTGTTTTGTTTGTTTGTTTATTTGTTTTTTTCACTCTTACTCTGTCATCCTGGGTTGAGTGCCATGGCATCAACACAGCTCACAGCAACCTCAAACTCTCAGAAACTCTTGGGCTCAAGTGATCCTCTTGCCTCAGCTTCCTAAGTAGCTGGGACTACCAGAACCTGCTACAATGCTGGCTAATTTTTCTAGTTTTAGTGGAGACACTGTCTCGCTCTTGCTCAGGCAATCCATCTGCCTCAGCCTCCTAAAATCCTGCTAAAATTATAGGTGTGAGCAACCATACCCAGCCTAAATCTTAAGTCTTGATAACATTTTTATTTGACTCCATGTCCTGCCTTTGAGACACACTGGGCCAGGTAATGGACTCTAAGACTTAGAGCAGCCTGCACCTCCATACCTTTGCTGGATGTAGACTATGCTACAGCTTTCATAGGTTGGAGTCTTGGACCTGTGGTTCTTCTGGACTGAAATTGCACTCAGGTGTCTCTACCATTCTGGGATCTCTAGTGTGATGCCATGCTCATAGCTCCACAGGCATTGGCCTATAGGAGACCATTTGTGTGGCCTTTCCCTGGTGGCAGCCTCTACCTGGGTCACAAGTATGTCTAAGGCATCCTTTGAAATCTAGATAGAAATAGCCATGCACCCACAGCTTAAACACTGAGCATGCTTTCAGAGATCAACACATAGCCACTCTGTGCCTTCTAAAGGAGTGGCCACTGCAGCCTGCACTGCACCTGGGCAAACTCAAGCCACACTTGAAACATCTGAGGGATGCTATCCCAGAAATCAGGGAGCAGACTTGCACCAGCACCGGGAAATGATGGCCAGACAACATCAGCACCTGAGGAATTTCTTTAGACATAGCTTTGTCCCCCATGCTTTGACACTCTGGGCTGTGATGGGACTGGTAGCACCAGTAATCTCCAAAGTGTCTTTGTAGTTATTTTTCCATTGTCTTGATTAATAGCATCCAGTCATCCACCAATCCACACTAATCTTCTTATCAAATGGAGCTTGGATATACCCTCACCATTCTCTCCTGAAAATCATATTTTATTGTTTACAAATGGTCAGGCTAAGAATTTTCCAACTATTGCTTCCTTTTGATTATAAATTCCATTTCTCTTTTCTTATTATACTGTAAACAGTCAAATAAAACCATGCCACACTTTAGGGCGGTGCCTGTAGCTCAAAGGAGTAGGGTGCTGGCCCCATTTGCCAGAGGTGGCAGGGTCAAACCCAGCCTTGGCCAAAAAAAAAAAAAAACATGCCACACTCTCAACACTCAGAGATTTATTTTCCCGAATATCCTGTTTCATCATTTACAAATTCTACCTTTCACCAATCACTAGGACACTAACACAAATCAGCCAAGTTCTTTGCCACTTTATAACAGAATGACATTTCCTCCAGTTTCCAACAGCATGTTCCTTTTCCAACTGAGACCTCATCAGAATGGCCTATCATATTTCTACTAATATTCTGACATGATCCCTTAGGAGATTGAGACTATCTCTAAAGCTCTTCTCTTTTTATGAGCCCTGACCACAGTGACCCTTTACAGTCTCATCATGGCGGTGTAGCCTTTTTCCTCCAAAGTCATCCAGCTTCTACTCACTGTACAGTTTTAAAGCCTCTTCCAAAATTTCAGATATGTTTTACAGCGGCATTCCTCTTCTTGGTACCAATTTATTAGTTCAAGCTGCTGTAACTAAATACCTTAGACTAGGTAATTTATGAACAACACACATTTATCACTCACAATTTTAGAGGCTGTAAAGTCCAAGATCATAGTGTCACCAATTCAGTGTCTGGTGAAGGCTGTTCTTCACTCCATAGTGGCACCTTGTTTTATCATCACATGGCAAAAGAGCCTAACCAGGCTCCCTCAAGTCATTTCATAAGGCATCAATCTTATTCATGAAAGTGGAATGCTAAGACATAATCACCTCCCAAAGGCCTTACATCTTAATACTGTCACCTTAGAGCAGGCATCCTCAAACTATGGCCCACGGGCCACATGTGGCCCACTGAGGACATTTATCTGGCCCTCCAGGTGTTTTTGCCTCGGCTGCCTGTCCTGCTTAGCAGCCGACTTATCCTGGGCCCACAGTCCGGCCCTCCAACAGTCTGAGAGACCTTAGAGGTTGGGTTTCAACATATGAATTTTGGAGGGACACAAATATTCAGACCATAAAAAATGTCATTTGTGAGTCTACTAGTGGGGAGAAGTATCCAGTGGTTGAATGAGATGCAAGAAATCATGAGCGAGGCTCGGTGCCTGTGGCTCAAGTGGCTAAGGCACCAGCCACAAACACCTAAGGCGGCAGGTTCCAATCCAGCCCAGGCCCACCAAACAACAATGACTGACAGCTGCAACCAAAAAATAGCCGGGCATTGTGGTGGGCGCTTGTGGTCCCAGCTACTTGGGAGGCTGAAGCAGGGGACTCGCTTGAGCCCAGGAGTTGGAGGTTGCTGTGAGCTGTGATGCCACGGCACTCTACCCAGGGGGACAGCTGGAGGCTCTGTCTCAAAAAAAAAAAAAAAGAAAAGAAATCATGAGTGAATTAATGCTCTCTCCCTAGAATACTGAAGAGGAAGATGAAGAACAATCAGTAGGCACACAAGTAGGAGTATGTCAGCAAACTCCCTTCTGAGGCTATTAAGTATTAATAAAATTTGCTGAAGTGCTTTCACCTAATGGCTAACATTTAATGACTACTTACCCTGTTTCAGACATGTCTCAAATTGTTGTACAGGCATGAACTAATTTAATTACTACATTACCCTGAGATAGGCTATGTTTACCATTTAAAATGAGGAAATACCACACTGTACCCCGTGACTGCATTAATGTACACAGCTATGATTTAATAAAAAAAACCTAAAAAAAATAAAAAGAGGAAACTGAGACACAAGTGCAAGCTTTTTACTACTGCACTACAATATGTAGCAAGATTCAGAAAACATTTTCTGCAAAGTCAAATAGTAAATATATTTGGCATTGTTAGACACTTACCATCTCCATACCAAATACCCCACTGTGTTGTTGTAAAGGGAAATCAGAATACAGATTATGTGTATGAACAAGCATAACCATATGCCAAGAAATTTTCTTTACAGATAAAATTTTAAAGGGCTGCTGCACTGCACATTTAGTCCCCCGGCTATAGTTTGCAGACCTCTGATCTACTCCTCTTGGACCAGAAGACAACATGGTCAGAGACAAATGATGTCACTGTCCAAAAGTGCAGTAATTTTTCACTTTTTATAAGGCATTTTTGTCTTGTGGGTCTGCATAACTGAGGAAGTTTGCTTCAGGTATGCAATGTGTCCAAGAATCATAATTGCAACCCATGGGAGCCAATAAGACTTTGCCTCCAAAAGGAGCCATTAACAGAGAATCACGAATAAATCTATATCAGGATAGAGAGTACAGGTCTAACATCTTTTGACTTGCTCTGAGACTCCACTCCCCAATTTATAAATGCAAAGTACACCAGAATCACCTTTCCTAAGAACAGTGTCATTTCAGAGGGTTCAGTCACATACTACATAATGACATTTTGGTGAACCATGGATCACATATGCCAGGGGTCCTCAAACTTTTTAAACAGGGGGCCAGTTCACGGTCCCTCAGACCATTGGAGGGCCAGACTGCGGGCCCCGGGACGAGTCAGCTGCTAAGCAGGACGGGCAGCAGCGGCAAAAACACCCAGCGGACTGGATAAATGTCCTAGGCAGGGTGCATGTGGCCCACGGGCCGTAGTTTGAGGACGCCCGACATATGCAATGGTGGCCCCATAGATTATAGTAGAGCTAGAGGTGTGTGGTAGCGTAAGTACACTCTATGATGGCTGCACAATGACAAAATTAAATAATGATGCATTTTTCAGAATGTATCCCCGTGACAACACGTGACTGAATTCGAGACAAAAAATGAAAAAAACCATGCCTATATTTTGTGTAATTTAATTTTAGCAATTTCAGCATAAACAGTATGTAAATAAACTTTCTCCTATACACTATGTTCTGGCAGTTACATTTGAATTACCCTAATCAGCAATGCATACTCCCAAGTTGGTTGGTTAACATCTGAAGGATTCCATCTCAGAAGCCTTCCCTCTAAAGGCAGCTACTACAAACCTTCCAGATACAATTATCTAAATCTGTACCAGAGGACTGATTAGGTAGCATGAAGATATGTGGGCATCTAGAAAGTTTTCTTTAAGGCTTTCTTGAAGGAGGTTGGACAACCTGGGAGGACTAGCAGGTTAGGCATTCAAAGTAGCACCCTCATTCTAGAACTCTGCTCCTTTTGATCTATATGTTGCCACTAAATAAGAAACTCTGTCACCTGAGCCTACTAGCATGATAACTGACTCTTTCTTTCTAATGTTGTGCCTTTGGCTCACTAAAAATCTTTCATATGAAGTACTTCGCCCAAGTGCCCAGAAGCCCTAAAGGGACAGAGATAGGAACTGTTCACAGAAATAGGTTATGCAACCGTGTTTGTGCCTGCTCATTAATAAATGTTGTCACAGTGAAGAATGCAGTCTGAGTCTTGCTTTCATTATAACACACCACCTGCTAGCAAGGTTATAAGAGACAAGACACATAGCTCCCATACACCTTTAATTTTCTGGAACTACTGATGTCTACCCTCAAAATCCTCACAATTGTTTGATCAATAGATTTATTTAAACCAAGTTGCACAGATGCATTCATTTGTTTTTTATGCAAGGGATTTCTGTGCAAATTGTTTTCTTCAGTATGATTGTGGGTACCAAAGACACAGAAGACATTAACCCTATCCTCTAGAAAGTCACAATTGGTATTATAAGGAAAAGATGCAGAGAGTAAATTTTAATATTTTCTAAGGATTGTTATTTTGGAACTCACTTTGCATTGGTTATTCACTTTATTTATAGAACATATATAAGCCAAATTCATATACGGGCATTTTCATCAGCCTTATTTCACAACTAAAAACAATCAGAAAATGAAAAATTATAAACATAGCTCAACAAAAATCAGATTTTCCCCTAAAGATTTCAAAATGATTAAAGAGGTAAGTGGGTGGGGACACAGAAGATGGCAAGCAAGTTATAGTTGAATGGCAGAATAAATAATTCAAAGCTGACCTTATATACCAGGGCTGGTGGGTTCAAACTTAGCCCGGGCCTGCCAAACAACAATGACAACAACAACAAATAGTTGGGCATTGTGGCAGGCACCTGTAGTCCCAGCTACTTGGGAGGCTAAGACAAGAGAATTACTTAAGCCCAAGAGTTTGAGGTTGCTGTGAGCTGTGATGCCACAGAACTCTACCAAGGGCAACATAGTGAAACTTTGTCTCAAAAAAATAAAAAGAAAGATTCATATCCAAATTGAGCTTGAAATCCCTACTACATAACCAGTCACAAACAAAAACATGTTCAAGTGCATTGAGTCAGTTCTGTCTGAAGAAAATCCACTAAAGTCCTATACAGCATGCAAGCGGTAAATAGTTGAACTCCCACAAAAAAAATTATCTCCTGAGATCTTTACACTTGAGTCCACATCTGGCATTCATGCAGCCCATATTGAAACCAGAAACTGACGATTGGGTAAGCATATTTGTAATTATACTCTTAAAACTGAATAGTGTAATTCAAAAGGGTTTTATTTCTGAGTACAGTCTTACATTTTAATCCAATTCTGTTTAAACCCAAAGGGCCACAGTGACCAGCAGTAATGGAGTCATAAATACAAAGACTGAAGATCTCAAAACAGATACCTAGCTTTTTTCATTTTTTATTTTTTTGATGATACTGGCCAGAATATAGGATACATAGCTGTATCCCCAAAATTCTTGTGTCGCTCCTTAAAATACAGCTGGGAAAGACAATGGCATTCATTACATAGTGACAGTAATGTAATTCTCCAGTTCCCTTGAAATAATGAAGAAGGAAATTTGCCTGGCTGTGACACAGCCCTCTTATCTTAATGAAAATCGAAACTAAGCAGCTCTGCCACAGTGACCACTATGCTCAGGAGCGGCTCATGATAACCTACTCAATCTCTTTCTAAGTCTCAAAAAAGAAAGTTAATTTTCGAGTTTCACACACATACAAAAAGATTTCTAGCTAAGGACTCAGACTTTGCAGTTACATGACTTCTGGTGCATGTAGGGAAACAATATCACAGACTAGTGACTGGGAGTCAGGATTGCCAGCTAGTAGAATGCCAGTAGATCTCAGTCTTATCAGTATTTCGGCAAGCCAGTGACTGTCACCACATCTCCCTCACTTGGCCACTCAAGAGTCTCTAGCAGTTGGAGAGTAACTACCTCAGTACCCACGCCCATGAGGTCACTCTGCAACTGGAGCTAGCAGTCTCTCCACTAACCCCCCTCATGACTTCCTGCATGATTCCCTCTCCTGTCCCATGCTCTATCTCCACACCCCAACACATGCACACTCTACTCCACTATCTTAATGCTTATGAGAAAAGCCATTCCTTCCTATAAAATTACTTGGGAACACCCAGGATCTCATGTAAAAGTAATACAGAGAAACTGTAGATATATTAATACAATTTAATGGATCAACATAGGAGAATACTATTTTGAAAATTTTGAAAATTACATTAGTAAACTTGCCACCATATACTTATATTGGCAGCATAGTACACACGTCAGCAAGGTTTCATGATCTTGGTGTCAATGGATGGCAGTGCCTTGCAGAGTGGTGCTGATTCTTCTTGTTGCATGTTTTTCTGTGGTGTCACAAGAACGTTGGAGCTTGAATTAGAGTAATGAACAAAAATTAAATATCTTGTTAACCTTGGGAAGAGTGAAAGTAAAATCAGGGTCATGTTAGTCCAAATTTATGGGGATAATTCCATGAAGAAAATGACAGTGTAAGGCTCGGAGCCTGTGGCTCAATTGGCTAAGGCGCCAGCCACGTACACCTAAGGTGGCGGGTTCAAATCCCCAGCCCGGGCCCGCCAAACAACAATAACGGCTGCAACCAAAAAATGGCC
>CAUYQV010166388.1:0-43003 GCA_963574575.1 Galagoides demidoff
TATGTTGACCAGTTTGTTACAGTCCCTTGGGTAGTCAACTTACAGAGGTTCTACTGTATTTGAAACAAATGTATAAACTATTTAAAGTCCTATATTTAAATTGTAGTTGAAATTGAATTTATAATTAAAATATATCCCTACAAATAAAACTCCAGGCTCAAATGGCTTCATTCATGAATTTTATCAAACTCGTAAAGAAAAACATTGATTCTATATGGCCTTTCACATGATTTAAAAAAGGAAGAAACACATCTCAATTTATTTTGTGAGGCCAACATTACTGTGTTACCGAAACAAGACAAAGCCATTTTTTCTTTAAATTACACAACAATATTCCTCAGGAACATAGAGTAAAAGGGCAGAACTAGAAAAAAGCAGCATTCTTCAATGCTGATTCCAAAGTTTTCCTAGACTTAATAATTTCCTCCTAGGTGCATTTACATTTTTCTGTCATTTATTAAAAACTGTTGTTCATGCACCTGCTCTTTGCAGCAGACTGCAGGATAGTTGCCAGAGCTCCTGCATGTAAGGATACCAGTACATCTCTAGATCTGCATTCTTCTGAGGCACAACCAAAATCAAATCATCTCTTTAGTTACCTTCTTCTTGCCCTCCTTACACTTTCTTTCTCCTCTCCTCTCTCTCTCTCCCCCTCTCTCAATCTTCCAGCAATTATTCCAAAGAAACAAACTGTTAAAAAATTAAGAAGGAATATAGTCTTTCATTAGTTCATCATTTCATCTTTGTCAATAAAAGGCAATTAGTATTTGCCCTGTTTACAGTTTTATGTTAAATAATCCTCAGCCTTTAATGCTGAGTCCACCTTCTTTCAATTCAGCTTTGGTTTTCATGTTCCTATAAGGTATTCTTTTATATTATTTTTTCATATCAGCTTTCAATTCAGGTCAGTCCTTCAAATCTGATACTCTGAATCATCTCCCCTCCAAAATCCGAATGGTAGAAAGATCAAGGTTTTCATCAGAGAAAAGGACAATATCCTGAACTCTGAGGCCGATTAGCATTGCCCTAGATTCAGGCCTAAGACTCAGCTTCCGTCCTGAAAATGAAAAGTACTTTTCTTGAAAGATTTTTTAGCGATCAGATGAGAAAAAGGACTTCTAAGAAGCCAAAGGAGCTGAAAAGTATAGAAAGATGGTTTTGTGAATGGTAAAATAATGTGCAAAGGCAAACAAATGTTTTAACAGAATATAATTTATACACATAGAATCGGCTATGAGTAACACACAGGAATAAAGGGTTGGGAATAATATCTCCAGAGTTCATGTCTCATCTTTCACGGTCTGACCTTGGGCAAGTGACTTATTCAAGGTCTTGTCTTTATCATCTGTAAAATGGAGATAGTAATATCTATAGTATTAAATAAATTTATAAAGTGGTTACAAAGACATGCATTAAGCCTGCAGGCGTCCTCCAACTATGGCCCATGGGCCACATGCAGCCCCCGAGAACATTTATCCTGCCAGCCGGGTGTTTTTGCCGCAGCTGACTCATCCCTGGCCCTGCAGTCCAGCCCTCCAATGGTCTGAGGGCCAGTGAACTGGCCCCCTGTTTAAAAAGTTTGAGGACCCCTGTATTAAGGGATTGAAAGATTGAGAGTTGTGGGCTTGAGAACTGGAAATATGCATTGTGGTAGATTAGGAAGGACCTTGAATAAAGTGATAACCCATTTCTGTGTCAGGGAGAAACCACGGGAAGATTTTGAGGAAGGGGAATAACATTAAGAAACAGATGGTATGAGAACATTAACAGGAACAGGAAGTGCGGTGGGAGGATCTTGGGAGGAAAAGGCCTTTGGGAACACATTGCTGAGGTCTGTGTGACAGGAGTACTCTGTCTGATGAGGTGCGGCGAGCAGGTTGGAGGCAGAGAAGAGACAGAGCTGATAAAAACATGGTAGGACACAAAACCCTTCACTTCCCATCGCCAGGCCTGTCGCAACGTAACCCCGTCCAAAACCTGAACAAGCCCAGGAGCAATAATTGGTTGTAGAAGTCCACTACATTTTTTTCTGATTTTGCTCAAATTCAAAGTTTCCATCCTACCAGGGGGATGGCGACCTAATTTTTAAGAAAATGAATGTCCCAGTCCAAAAGCCTTCCTTCAGAATTTCGGCCTCACTATTTACTGCCCGTGGCAGGTGGTTAACTTATCCGCACCTCTGTTCTTCAACTACAAAATGAGACCAATATCTACTGCACGGTTTTGTTACAAAAATGATGTGCCATGACATGTAAGTGCCCGGCACAAGTTTCTTACACAAGGATGGTATTCAATTAAATGATTTCCGTTTTTAGTCTCTCAAATCCGTGAGATCTTACTGACATGGTGTGAGGTGGCAGGAGAGGGGGAGGCCAGACCAGGGATTTTCACAGACTGGAGGTGCCAACTCCGACAAGGGCCCACGTCCTGCAAAGCTCCTCTTACCTGGTTTAACACCTAAGTCCAACTGTAGCTCTCCTGATTGGCAACCTTGCTAAACTATACCAAATGACTAAGCTTGGCATTTTAATTTATATTTGAATTTATTTCATTAGAGATCTCTTAAAACCAATATTGATTCAATGATAAAACTTTGTTGCTTTCGGTAAGAAATTAGTTCATTCATATACCTCCAAATAAAATTTTATATATATATATACTTCTCACATTTTGATTGTTTTAAATTTTTTGCACTGTAATAAATTTTTTCTCTTTTCATAGTTTTCTGATAGTAATTATATTTGAATTTAATGTTTTATTTCTCTTATCTTCCAAACTAAGTTTGAAGTTTTATCTTTTACCCTTGCTCACATGTTATTAATTTTTCTTTTTTTTTGAGACAGAGTCTCACTTTATCACCCTTGGTAGAGCTCTGTGGCGTCATAGCTCGCAGCAACCTCCAACTCTTGGGCTTAGACAATTGTCTTACCTCAGCCTCCCGAGTAGCTGAGACTACAGCCACAACACCCAGCTATTTTTTGTTGCAGTTTGGCCGGGGCTGCGTTCGAACCCACCACCCTTGGTATATGGGGCTGGCACCCTACCTACTGAGCCACAGGCGCTGCCCCACATCTTACTAATTTTAATCTTTAGAATTACGTACTTTAAGGAATGTTGTAACCCTTTATGTCCTAGTGCTCCCTTCATCTTGGAAGTATGGGCTGGGTGTATAGAGGACCTAAACTTTATCATTTCTTAAGGATCACAGCTGGAAACTGCTGAGTCCCTTCGTCCCAGGCCCTCATAGCTCTTCAGTTTAAGGACACACTAATTTCACCAAATTCTGCTATGTGCACACAATATCAGCTGATAAGTATCCGTGGAGACATTACAAGAGTCATACAGCCTTGGGGATGGATTAGAACTGAAGGACTGCTGATCTCCCCGCCACCCCCATTCTGTAGATGGGAAGGTTGTACTATACCTAACACAAAAAGGGACTCTGTTCACACCACTGTTCCCTGTTCTTTCACCAGACACATTTTTAAGTGAATATTAGGTTACTAGGTCTTTTCCTCTATACATAATCACACTAAGGTTTTTGTTCTTGCAAAGGGAAAGAAAAATATTCGCTAAGCATTGTCCAATTTTGGATGGACACGGGACGCCCCGGGGATTCCACTTACCATGCTGGTGATGTCTATTCTTGCCTTAATACAAATGGGGGTCTCTGTGTTGGTGATGGGCATGTCTTAAACCCGTAAGTACTTAAATGCATTTTGCTTCTCTGCAACAATAACTTGTGTTCCTGTTTCTATAACTACCTAAAAACCTTTATCTTCCTGAATGAGTACATGTTGATTCAGATAAAAATAGAGATCTTGACCCTGTAGTGGCTTCTAGCTCTCTTTTTCTGTGCCTTATTTCCTCATTTGTTTGGAAATTTTTACTGTGATCTGCTCATTCTTCTTGGGATTGTACAAGTGGGAATCCTTTGTGGACTGGGAGGAAGTTATTATAGATTCCTCCATAAAGAATTTGCATTTAATCCCACCAGGCTCCCCTGAACACTGTTGATCAAGGTTGCTGTGATTGACATTTCTGCCTTGAGTTCCTTTGGACCACCCAAAGGAATGAATTAGAACCTCAAACCCACATTTGGGCTGACTTGTGGTCAAAATGAGGTATATGTATACCTTGGTTGCTTTTAAAAGGAGCAGTAGTCCAGGTACCTAGCCCATCATTTTATCAGAAGTCTGGAATAATGATTTCATAATAATTGTTTTTCAAATATTCTGCCACTACAAGTGTTTATTATTTGGGTTTTCATTTCTAAATTATAGGGAATTTGCTTTCCATTAACTTATTCTGCCAGTTATCATTCAATTGCACTGCAGAAAACCATAGCTGAGTGTCATAAGCTCCGATGGAAGACTGTGCTTCTGGCTCACGGAGGCACCAGGCCACCTTGTCAGACTAAGCCCCTCCCCGCCTTGCCCCGGGGGCCTCCTGTGTACGTGGGTTCACAGCCCGTTAACTCATGTCTCTCGTCTCATGGTTCCAAGGTGGCTGATCACCCTCCAGGTGTCACATTTACTCTCCAAGCAGGAAAGAACCAAAAGTGGGAAACAGAGACAACCTTCCATCAGGAGAGCAGAAGCCTTCCTGGAAGCCTCAGCTTCTAGCTCCCTGGACAAAATTGGGTCACACGGTGGCTCAGCTGGGAAGACTCCTCCCCCGCCCCAATAAGACTGAGGTTCCACCAAGAAGGCAGCAGAGGGAACGAACGTGGGGAGGTCATCTGCTGTGCCTGTCACGGCTGCTCCCATCCCGCTTTGATGGCCCTGTCCTCAGCCACTATCTGAGCTGTTTCTACTGTAGAACACTCTCCTTCCCTCCATACAAATCTATTTTCCGTCCCCGATGATTACAGTCTGGCTTTCTCACCTTCACTGCTGTTCATTTACTTGATACAGAGTGGGCTGAGGAAGGTCAATTAAAGTTAGCTGTTCTGCTGTGTTTCTGTCCCTGTATTTGTCACATCAGGTACATTAATGCCCATGGCTGATCTTCACCGTGGAGTGTTATCGTTATATAGTGTTTATTTCTGTTGAATGTATTTTGTTTTCTGCTAAAATGTGTTGGATACACACATATCAATTTGACAACTCTGCTGTATTTTTATGTGTTTTCTTGACACGTCACCCCCACGTGTATTCATACAGAAAATAATTTTCTATATTATTTTGTTCATCCCCTCAAATTTGCCTTGTATGTCCCAGAATGTGTTTTTAGCCATGTGTATCATTTGGCTTCTTAAGATAAGGTTCCCATTTCCGTGATGACTTTTTCTCATGTTTAATTTCTTTGTGTCATTTCTCGAGTATGAGCTTGGTTTTCCTTTGAGTTCTCACCTCAGAAATGGCACATTTTCATTCATATCTTTGAATCTATAGAAAACTTTATGTCCCTATATTTCTTAAGCTTTGTGTTTTATATTTTGATATGCCCATTATTCTTCATACTCTAATTCTCTACATGCGATTGAAGTAAATTTGCGTGGGTCCTATGACTTTGGTTGATGAGTTATTTTTGAGTGAATCACCTGTTTGCAGGAGAGGGTTGGAGATAGGAGGGAACTGAGCCTGATTCACTGCAAGTCCGAACTCCCCAAGACTTCTCTCGGCAAGTCATTTACCTGGGGTGTGCCCCTCCTGTGGCCCCCATGTCATAGGTTGAAGTCAACTTTATTTTCAACTCTTCACACCTGTGGCCGTGTTTCCCCTCCATGCATCTGTGCTGATCACAAGTTTTGTTCAGTGTTGTAAAGTTCCTTCATTCCATCTCCCCTCTCATTTCAGACTCAAAGGAAGGACAGGAATCTCAAGGTCAAGGGCAGAAATCTAAGGGCCAGGAGGCTTCCAAAGCTTGTCTATTCTATTAGCATTTTCTGCTTATTCTGGACAACTCTCTCTCTCTTTTCTTTTCTTTTCTTTTCTTTTTTCCTCTTGCAGTTTTTGGCCAGGGCTTGGTTTGAACCCAGCACCTCTGGCATATGAGGCTGGCGCCCTGCCCCTTTGAGCCACAGGCACCACCTTCTTTTTTGTTTTTTTTTTTTTTTTGATATAGAGTCTCACTTTGTCATCTGGGTAGAGTACCATTGCACATAACTCACAGCACCTTCACAGTCTTGGGCTCAAACAATCCTCTTGCCTCAGCCTCCTGAATAGCTAGGAGGACAGGTCCTGGGTATTTTTAGAGATGGGGTCTCACTTTGCTCAAGCTGGTCTCAAACTCCTAAGCTCCAGGGATCCACCCACCTTGACCTCCCAGAACGTGGACAACACTGTGTCCACTGTGCACAAAGTTCATGGAGATGCACAGCCCCCACCAGGGTCCTTCTTTGCCCTGAATATCCCTTAGTCATCGAGGCTTATCCCCCTTACAGCGTTTTTAATGCTGTAGGGAAATGTTGGCAAAATAGCAAATGATAAAAAGCATACAAAAATCATATAATTGGAAATGGGCAGAAAGTATCAAAATAGTAATGATGGTTATTATTTCTGAATAGCAGAATTATGGGTGATTGTCATTTCATTTTTTATATTTTTAAATTTCCTACAGCAGCTACATAATGACTTGTATAACCAGAAAAACAGGATGCAGAATCAATTCTATAGTATGTAATTCTTCACAGTACAGTCTGGACTTATCTATATGATTATGTAGCTTTAAACGTTACATTCAATAATTTTAACTATGACGAACCCAACCCACTCATATTTTCCCTTAACCGCAAACCACCAAATCCCAGAAAATGTCCAAAGACACGTCCGTGTCATTTCTGAATTATTGCTAACAAATTTTTAGAAGATTTACCCGTGAACAAAAAGGAGACTGAACATTTTAAGACAACTGTAGATGGCCAAGATTCCAACGCTTGGATCACTTCCTGAATTTTTAGTGCAAAAACATCAAGCTTTAAAATAAGAACCACTGTTTACAAAAATGTGGGAAAAAAAAACTTTCCAAATGTACCTTGTGTCATTAGATTAATTTGCTATGTACCTCAGGCAGTTATATTAGTGGAAAGCTATTCTTCCAGACCTTGTCCCCAAGCAGGCACTATAATTAGAGGAAGCCTGTATCCCAGCAGACAAAACCTCTGCTGAGCCCATTACGTTTACCCCGAGCACCTCTGACTCTCTCTGTGTGCCGAGGATGAGGCAAATATGCACTCTGAAAATTAACACAGCCAGAAAGGAAACGTCCCACAGGGTGAATCAATACCCAGCAAAGGATAATGGGATTCCTGTTCAGGCAGCTGTGTCCTGCCCCCTCCCATTAGCACCTGTCACTAAGAGCAGTGAGGGCCGGCGAGGGGCAACCGCCTCCCAGCTCCATTCTCAGGACGATCATTAGCGGCAGCCGCACACAGGCACCCCGCACAGCCACACAGTGTCCTTTTCTCCTTAAACGCAGATAAACAATGACTTCTCCCCTAATAGCTGGCACAGACCTTGTTAATCTTTCTTGTTCACTTCTGTTTTGCCCTTTGCACAGTGTGCGAGAAGAAATCAACTCAAAGGTAGAAATTAGGTTATTCAAGTTAATTTCAGGACATGCTAGTCTACTCAGAGGCTTGGAACCACCTAAGCTGGCCAGTGTCACTTAGAGGTAATCACAGGATGGAAATAATACTCCACTGATAGTGTCAACTGGTAAATGATCAATATGCCCTTTGGAGCTTTTTTGTGACCATTTGCTAAAAAGAGAACTGATTGATTTCACATGGCTGGAAATCTCTCCCTCTCTCCTTTCCCCTCCCTGCCTGCCTGCCTGCCTGCCTCTCTTTCTCTCTCTTTTTTTGTCTCCATCCTCCTTCCAAAGTAAAGGTGAGTACTCATTGAAAGGAAAAGTGGACATTTCAAATATCAGTCTCAATCCTGGAAGGGGTAATATTTTTCTAAGTGATTCTATTCACACTGTTGCAGGAGCATGAGGGGGGCTGTGCCAGAGTGTGGAGGACCCACAAGTGCCAGGCCCCACCCAGGAGCCCCATAGGCCAGGCTGCTTTAGAAATGGCTGCATGGTAAAAGGTCAGGAATTCTAACATCTTCCAGAGATTCACAAAGAACTGGAATGTTTACCCAGTTATCTTACGTTGTGTCCAAGAGAATAGCAGAGATACTTATAAACAAAATCGGTGGTTGTTTTTGTTATTCTCTCTTTCAATATACCTGGTTTTCCTCCTAACAGTAAGTCTACATGGACTTACAGCCCAGCTGACACCTATTCCTAGGGTGAACCACTTGGTTTCACTGGGAGGAAACCAGCAAAATTTCAGAACGTATTGTCACATCACTTCATTACCCTCCCCCCATGTATTCACTCCCTCTTCATTCACAGGTATTTATTGGGCACCGACTGAATGCCAGATGATGCACGCCAAAGGAGAATCAACTTAGGGCAGAGAAGAAGAGGGAAGAGGAGGTTTTTTGACTGCCTGGTAATTTCTGAGGAACTCTGGAGACCAGAGACCACAAATCTTCAAATTTACTGGCAAACAATGTAGACAAGCTCCAGATCCAATCCCTTTTTGCAAAGTGCTGCTTCTGGAGCATCTAAATGTTTTCCTTATGAAAAAAAGTAATGCACATTCACTCTAGAAAGTATAGATGTTTCTTAAAAGAAAGAAAGAAAACTAAATTTCCTATAATCATCGTCCAGACCTTTGATGAATGTCTTCTGCGTGCGCACGTGTGTGTGTGTGTATGTGTGTGTGTTTCTTTGTCTATATGGCTTGAACCATCTGAAATTGCTGATATCAAACCATTTTGACATGCAAAATAGCAAGTTTATATAAGTCAACAACACATTGTAGATAGGTTTATACAAATGGGAACATAGTATACAATTTGTATCCTGATTTCTTTTTCATTTAAGTAAACAGCATACATTCCTGTGACATTAAACATCTTAACAGCTTAAAATTAAACAAAATAATTTTTGATAGCTTACCATTTCCCATTATATGGCTATGAAACAAACGCTCAATTATAGCAGACTGTTTGAAGAAAAATGTCCCGATTTTCTGTATTTTCCTACTGTTGTGAACAGCATCCCCGTCTCAAGCATCTTCCAGTCATGGTTTGAAGTCAAACATGAAAGATGCGCCCTTCAAGGCAAGAGCAAACAGGCCCATTTAGCATTTTGTAAATTAAGCTCGATCTTTGAATAACGCCTGTAAATCAAAGACTGTTAGTGTGTGCTCTTGACCCTGACCCCCCTCAGAATTAGTTCTTGCAATCAACAATGTGTGCTGCCTAAATATTTAACTTCCACCATCATGCTGCAACCTATTTGTTCAAAAATGTTTCCTGATTTAATAACATCCTTTAACAGGGACATTCTGCAACAAACTCAGAACTGACTCCTGACAGCACCACTGAAGAAGCAACTACAGGGACCCTTCCCAGCCACCCGAACAGGGAGATGCCCTCAGGATTAAGACTGGAAAAAAGAGATGGGCTCACACGACGTCCCAAGATTAGAACATTCCCTTAAGAAGCACTTTGGGGATCATTCACTCAAAAATCTGAAATAGAGGAAAATACTTTTATTTTATTAAGGCACAAGCTTCAGCGGGTTGCAAAGGGGGAAGCTGTGTAAACTGAAAGCATCTCAGCCTTCCCCAGGAAAACGCACATGGGGATGAATCACCCTCCATCCATATGCCTTGCCATATTCCACCAAGCACATGACAGAAAACAACTCAGAAAACCCCCACAAATGCCACACCAGCCCCAGCCAGCCCCATCCACTCTGACAATGGTGGGAATGGGAACGCCAAAGATAGACTTCGTGTATGTACGTGCAATGATGTGTTTTTAAATGGTTAAAAATGAAACCAAATCCTTCAAAAAAAATTCAATTCTAAGAAACTATAGAGAATAAAGATTCTTAAAAAGTAGTTTTGTCTTAGCTCACATTTGAATTAAAAAGCACTTATCTGTTGAGGTAAATTCACAATTCCTGATACAGACCCCTCTGCATGGAGAGTTTGTGGCCAAGTAGCCTAAATGTCTGCAGCAGGTGTGGTCTCCATCTCTCCATTCTCTGAGACTTACACTCGCAATTTTCTGTGTTCCAGGGAACACGTGTTTCCTTTAAAAATTCCTGAGTTTGCTATGGTGCTGTTTCTATGTCTCCTTTAGAAGTGGGAGGAAGAAATCAGCTGTTTGTAAATAGAAGGCAGAAGCTGATGGAGAATTATAATAATTGTCACTTTGGTAGTATCTTGCCCTTGAAAAGTCTAAACATTCCTTCATTTTTATTAAGAAACAAACTGAGCACAACTACCCAAAGTAGTAAGTTAGCTGAAGTCACCGGAGAAGTGGTCAGTCCTGAGGCGTCCTTCTTCGCAAGCTGCTAAATCATGCTCCTTGTAAGTCACGCCGAGCGGAGAGATGACATCATTAGGGCTGACCCCTGTCAGAACAGCACACACAGAAAACCTTTGGAAGCACGTGGAAATCATTGCTGGTCCTGGGGAGAGGCTTTTGTCGTCTGGGAGATGATTGATCACATGTCCACAGCTGGAAATTAAACATATCATGCAGGGGTTGCCGCCATTTGCTGTCATTCCAAAAAGAGTAACAAACGGGGGATACCAGGGATCCAGCCTCCTCCACATGTCCAGATGCTCCTCCTACCCGCCCTCCCCTGAGTGCTCAACACTAATTGTACTTTTAAATGTCAAATGCTATTTATTTTGACATTAAAAAAGTCTCTGAGCAACGAAATTGTGTCTTGAAAGACGAGCATTCCTGGTAGTAAATTTACAGCTCTGGGAGTCAACACGTGTCTCTCTCTTCACCATGCTGATAGTTTTGAAATCTTCACCAAAAAGAAGTAGTAACAAGGGTCCTCAGAATCGACGTTTCAGCACATGAGCCAAAACTTAAATTAGTGCCCGCAAGGAAGCCCCGTTTATTCCTGAGAATTGCAGAGATCTCTCAAATAAACATGCATTGTCACACGCACTGCAGATCGCTATCTGCTGAATCCATGTTCTGTTTTTCAATCATTGTATCAAATTAAACACAAAACTAGTTTATTCTATAGGACCATTTATGTAATCCCTTTGGCCAAATTTGATGTGCCTTTTGTTTTTGTAAATAAAGTTTTATGGACACTAAGATACACCCACTTACTAAGATAACCCGTGGACTGCTTTTATGCCAC
This sequence comes from Galagoides demidoff, assembly GCA_963574575.1. NCBI lineage: Eukaryota > Metazoa > Chordata > Mammalia > Primates > Galagidae > Galagoides > Galagoides demidoff. Next base: position 11,188 of record CAUYQV010166388.1, read on the forward strand.
AACACAGTTAAGTCACTGAGATGAAAAACTTGTAGCCACAAAAGTCTGAAATTTTCCTATCTAGCACTAGCCATTTACAGAAAAATTTTGCCAATCCCTGGTTTCTCTATAAAAATGGGTTAGCCAGAGAACATGCTAGAAAATTATGAGAGAATAGTCACCTCATCAGAGCAGATTCAAGAGAGAGAGCCTGACTCAGAACACCCCTTCTGATGGTGACCATGCCCCCTGCACCTGCTCACCTCACCTGTGACCAGGAGTTGGTCACAGCTCCTCCCCACTGAAGCACGTGCAGCCTTGGAAACAGGGCAGAAGGTCCTGTGACCCCGTCCCCTGTACTGTGGAGGAATCCCATCCACACGTCCATATAGTCAGGGAACTCCTGGAACCCTGGAGCAGTGATGTGAGGACACTGCCTCTCCTTTCAGCCCCAAGCAACTACTTCATGTCCCACAGAAACCTGCTTCCCTGTCACTCCATCCACATGGAAACTCAGCAGATATCGGGAAAGAGCCCCCATAACTCCATGCTCAAGTCCCCATTCTTTCATCCCAACCTAACTTCCGTTGGCTCACAGGCTGCCATCTTAACACTCTGTGCTCGGGTCCTAGGAGTCTGGCAGGGCTGAAGGGCTCTGCCGTGCACGGCCACACGGCCACTCCCCCTGGTCCTTTCCACCAGCACGTGAGCACAGCCCTCCCTGCGCAGAGTGACAAGCCCAGTAGCCGAGGCACGTGCCTCTGCTGTTGCTTCACAGTGCCACGCTCCCTCAGAGTCACATCTCAGTGTGGCCCCTCTCACCTTGCTCAGTGCAAACAGCACTGGACTAGAACCCCAAAGATTTAAGGTCTAGACCCGTCTCTGCCACTATCTGGGTTTTATGAGCTCGGTGCAATTGTCTAATCTACGTGGGCCACTGTTGCCTCATCTATAAAACTTCCTCATAGAGAAAGAACCATGGTCCTTTCCCCTCTGGAGGTAGAGAACACTTGGCGAATCCAACAGTTTATTTACTCCCTTTCCCTGAAAAATATTGTGGCTACATATTCTGTGGTTTGAGAGGACAGGGGACTAAGAGGCAGGTGGATTTCAGGCCATCAGATCGTCCTGTGTATCCTCCCAGCTGGTCCCTTATTCTGAAGGCTAGGGGCCCCTAAATAAACCTTTTAACACAGGACAGGAGCATTATCATACCTTCATTTTAGGAAATTAGAAGGTTGCCGTGATTGTAGAGAATGGCCTGTGAGTGGAGGGGGTGCTCTGCAGGGTAGAGCACGGCCTGAGAGAAGGATCGCAGTTGTCACCGTCACTACTGCTCCAGGGAAGGCCTTAGACCCAGCAGTGGCACCTGGGACTTGTTAGAAGTGCAGGCCCCCCAGCCCTGAGCAGATCTTCCAAATCAGTGTCCATACTTAACACAAGATCCCCAGGTGGTTTGCACCTTGAGGGGAAAAGCGCTGTATCAGATTTTCATGAATGGCCCTTAGGGATACTGAGGACAGAGCAGAATCTACTGAGATTCAGGGGGGAAAGAAGCCATGAATCTGAGATTTGTCTATGCAGAAGGCTGGAGGGCACTTCCTAACCCTGAAGGTAAGGAAGGCAATGGAGAAGGATCAAGGACATAGCTGAGATTCTCACTTTGAGGGCTGGGTGGGTGGCACTGCCACCGGCCTGGAACAGGGACCAGAGGGGTGATTGTGGAGACATTATTGAATTCCTTTTGAGATGTGTTAACCTCAAAGTGCCCATAAGACTCTACTGGGATTCCTTCCAAAGAGCAAGTGGAAATACAGGCTTAGAACTCTGCCTGCAGGTTACTAGTCAGGGGACAGATTTGGAAGTCACTGTGGAGGGATGTTAGTTGAAGGTAGAAAAATGATGATGTCCCCTGGGAAGAATAGATAACCACGTGGATCAGATAAGAAGAGCATGGGGAAAAGTAGAGAAAAGACAGATGTGAGTACAGACCCCGAAATAACCACCAGTAAAAGCAAAGAGAGGAAGGTGAGCCCCTCAGAAGTGTCCCCAGAGGTACAGAGACCGTTGATTGGCCGTTTGTCCCTCTCGCTGTGCTGCCGTCGCTCAGCACCCAGCTGCTCTGTCAGCACTATCACGTGCCTTGGAAGCCCAGCAAGGTGAGCACCAGCATGTCCTGATACAGCCATCAGGGAGACGGTGGTCACCTTGGTCGGAGCAGGAGCAGGGCGGTGGCCAGGCGGGAAGCCCCAGGGAGCGGGAAGTGAGAAAGGGAAGGAGATCGATCCGTAGAGAAAGAGTATCCGGGTTTCACAAGAAAGAAAATGAGAGAAGAGTGCTCTACTTTGAGGAGGAGCTCATTAAAAGAGGAATTTTGTTTTGCTTTGTTTTGTTAAGGATGGTTTATATTTAAATCTGCTTACAGGCTGAGATGAAGAATCCAGAGAAAAGCCGGAGGTAGAAATCAGGAGACACAGAACAGACGCAAGCCGGAGAGCCAAGTTCAGAGGAGCAGGAGGTTATAATCGAGGGACAGGTGAGGGCTGTGCAGGGACAAGAGGGGAACCCACAGTGGCTACAAGGGCTCCAGTCGCTGGGCTCATTATGGACCAGGGAGCAGGTTAATGGAGTGGAAAGGCTGCTTAGATGCCGCCAGGTGCCCACGCCGCCGGCCACAGAGCCGACGGCGACCTGACATTTAAAGTGGTGGCTGCGTGCCCAGCACACTGAACCCTGTAGCTCCCACCTCTGTTCCATGTCCTGCTCCCTGGGACACTGTCTCAAGCCATCAGGGCACCCGAGAAACCGCAAAGCTGTCTTTGAAGAGTCTACGTGCATATTTGCAAAAGTCACATTTGCCTTTTAATGAGACTTTAGTTCTTTGGCTTATAAACCTGGCCAATGTCTCCATACCGGTACTTATACAAGATACAGAGAAAACATTGTATTTCAGAAAAGGTGAAAAGCCTGGAAACCAAGAGAACCATTGAGCTGCCAGAGGAGAAAGCCCTTTTCGGTGTTGACACTGACTCACTGTTTATAAGAGTGCTTTCAGGAAGCCTTCAATGATTCCGGCAGAAAACAAAATCAAGAAATTACTTTGTCAAAATGTGCAAATTTAACCTCCAGGGATTTGGGGAGGGGGCGGCGGGCGCAGTTCTGTAATTACAAGTCGCACGGAGGTACTTCGTTCTTGGCAGTGATGGGGATACACAAATTGAAAAGTATGTAGTGACAGTTGGTGGCAGAAATCCTAGAGAAAACAGAGCCTGCCAGGTACCAATCCGTGCATGACGGGATCATCGCACATGCACGGATGACTCATGGTCCCCCCTACAATTTAATGCTGGTTTCACCATATGTGAATTTTGAGATCTTACGGTTATGCCTGGTGTCACACATGGTCTCTGATGACACCACAACCTTTTTCCTGCTCCCTTCTCTCAGTCAGTGATCCAGAAAAGCCAAAAATAATCATTTGAGGGGTGAAACATGATTTGGGGTTTTCTGAGAGCTACACAAAGAGTTAAACTCTTCTGTTTTAAAATTAACAACGAGAACTAAAAACACACACACAAACTAATGTGGCACATGTGAAGCATCATATTAGCAATAAACCTTGTGAGGCTTTATTCCAGGCGAGGGGAAGGGCTGTGTCACCCATGGGTTGGGTCTTCCTCCTGAGGTATAGCCTTTGGGCCCTGCATGGGGCCTGTAGCACCACTGCAAAGACGTGCACAGATTGGGGGCCTCACACGACATTCACAGACCAGCTCACAGTTCTGGAGGCCTGAAGTCCCAGATTAAGGTCCTGGCCAGGTTGGCTCCTTCCGAGAACTGTGAGGGTCCCTGCCTCAGGATGCTACCCCAGTTTCTGCTGCTTTGCGGGTCACCTTTGTGCTCCTTGAGACTTGGAGAGGTTAACTGACAGTGGGGATGGGTTTCCAACCCAGGCCATCTGTATCCTGGGCTTTAATGACTATGCTCCAGAAGATGCTAGAAGGTAGGGAAGAAGCACTCAGTGCAGCCTGGGGGCTGTCAAGCCCTGCTTCTTACAAGGTGCTGTGCATATATTTTCATCTTCACATGCTGTCCTCCATGTGCCCCTCTGGCCAGTCTCCCCAGTAACAGTGGCTTGAGGCCCACCCTACGGGCCTTATCCTAACTCGATTACCTTTGTAAAGATCTTAATTCCAAATAAGGTCACACTCGACAGTGCCAGGGTTTAGGACTCCGACATACCTATTTTTTTGTTTTGTTTTGCAGTGATTGGGAACACAATCCAGCCCACAACAGGCCATTGCTTTGAAATTGGCACTGGCCTCGGTGCAGGTGGATAGGGGTGAACCAAAGAGAAACTCTTGTCCTCACACGGCTCATACTCAGGGGAAACGGCCAGGTGTTTAACAGGCACTGAACAGATAGTTTCTCCATTGGAGTCGGTGAAAATTGCTATGAGGTAAAATGGCAGGTTATATTAACACATACAATGATGGATCAAGACTACCTTAGGGGTCAGGGTCTGACCCACTCCCGAGAGTGCGGATGTGTGTCAGGTGGAGAGGGCAGCCCTGGAGGAGCTGGTGGAGCAGGGGAATGGCTTTGTCAAACAGCAGGAGCGGGTCACTGCTGGCCCACGTCTCAGTGCCACAGTCTTCCCATGAGGGAAGGACTTACCATTGTTCACCAACTGCTCTCCTATCCCCTCACAGTCAACTGTCGCCTGGGTTACTCCCTCCCTACCCTCTTTTTATAACACTGAGAAGTTTTTGGTTTTGTGTTTTCTCATTTGGGGGGAAATATATTCCTGACCTACCCAAGGCCAATGGCCTATTTCAAAAAATAGTGTGTTCCCTGTACCTGGTTTCTGGCTACCACCTTGCAGGAAGCAGGGCTCAACAGGCTGCACTGAGGGCTGCTTCCCAACCTTCTAGCATCTTCTATAGCCTAGTCATTAAAGCCCAGACTCTGGAGGCAGACTGCCTGGGTTGGAAACCCATCCCCACTGCGAGTTAACCTCTCCAAGTCTCAATGTCCTCAACTATAACACAGAAATGATAAGAGCACCATATGCTGAATATTCTACTTCACAACTAGTTGTAAGAATCAAACCAGCTCCTGGCACATAAGAAACGCACAAGAAACCTGTGATAGCACTTAGAGCAGGCTCTGCCCCTGGGAGTCTCTTCCTCTCCAGTCTAAATTTTTAAGGATCATTGAACCCAGTGCCTAACAAAGTACACTAAATATAGTATATGCTCAGCCTTGAGTGAATGAATGAATGGAATAGTCAATTCTAATTTCTGTCTCAGATAGATGGCTTAAGTCAAAAGAGTAAGGCCCACCCTGTCTAACTTTAAGAATCTTCTTTTAGTTTATTCAACCAGGCATGGTGGCTCACACCTGTAATCCTAGCCCTCTGGAAGGCTGAGGCAGGTGGATCACCTGAGCTCAGAGTTCAAGACCAGCCTGAGCAAGAGTAAGGCCTCATCTCTACCAAAAAAAAAAACAGCCAGGCATCGAAGCAGGCACCTGTAGTCCCAGCTACTTGGGAAGTTGAACCAAGAGGATCACTTGAGCCCAAGAGATTGAGGTTGCTATGAGCTATGATGCCAGGATACTCTATCAAGAGTGACAAAGTGAGACTTGATCTCAAAGAAAAAGAATTAGTTCGTTCACCTTCTGTCAATTTAATCTGACCCACAAATAGATAGGCCACAGCTACTGAAAAAACTTTGTCCTTGTTTGATTTAAAGTGATTTAAGATAAAAATTATAGGCTCATATTTAAAAACATAAATAACAAGACCATCAAAAATGAAGGGACATTCTGAAAGCACCCTTGTAAGAGGGCCCTACATCAAGGAGATAGGCACTCGCTCCATTCAGACAGATGAAGTACAAGTTCATTCAACACAACACAACAGCTACAGTGGACCACAAAGATCTCCAGGACGCATCATAGGGATTCAGCGTCAGCGTTTACAGAATCTCGTCTGATCCTCACATAGTGATGGGTAGTGAATTTCACCATCACACTGAGTGGGAGAAGAAGGACACAGACGCTGATTCAAAGCCAAGTTTCTCCTCAGAGCCCTTTCTAAAAATTACCATTCTGGTTTTATGCTGGATGTGCTTTTTAATCCCTATTTCAAATTTGGTTCACAAAGGCATACGGCAGTTTTATTGTGTGTTTTTTAATTGACACATAATAACTGTACATATTTATGGGATACATGTTATATTTTGATACACGCATACAATGCATAATGATCAAATCACGGTAATTAGCATATCCATCCCCTCTAACGCTCATCATTTCTTTGTGTTGGAAACATTTCAAATCTTCTCTTTGCGCTATTATAAAATACACAATATATTGTTAACTGTAGTCCCCCTGCTGTGCTCTCGAATACTAGAACTGATTCCGTCTGTTCAACTGTATGTCTGTACCCCAACTACCCTGTCTTCATTCCCACCCTCTCACCCTTTCCATCATGACTCCCTCTACTTCCATGAGATCCAGGATTAGCTCCCGCATGGGAGTGAGAACAGGCAATGCTTGTTTTTCTGTGCCTGGCTTCTTTCACCTAACATAACGGCCTCCAGTCCCATCCACGTTGCTGCCAGTGAGGGGCTGTCCTTCCTTTTTATGTCTGCACAGTATTCTACTCTGTATATGAACCAGTGTTCTTTATCCGTTCGTCCGTTGATACTACACAATAACTCTACCTTTGCTTTTCCTCAAGGCTCAGACATGTTGACTCCAGGAGAAGAGAAAAGAAAGCTAGAATTCTTTCTAGCTGCTGGAAAGCAGAGGAGAGCCACCCATGCATATAGCAGGTGTTTGAGCAAGGACAGTCCCTCACAGGTGTTCTAACTGGCTGCTTCCCCACGTAGGAGCTGGTGGCACTGGGTGTACCTGTCACCTTCCCAGACACCTCTGAACCCAACCAGTTACACAGCTTCATATGCTTTACCTGAGAATCAGGGAGGCAATGGAACAAGTCCAGATGGAGAAAATTTGGTGACTTTGATTTATTCAGGAAGAAATAATAAAAAACATATATATATTCCAATAAAGGCAATCAGAGACATGTAATCTGGGATGAGGTTTTTAGTGTCTTCCAGCTGACCCTGAGTATCATTATTATAAAAATCATAGCATCCTCTCTTAACACACTAAGAAGTAGACGCTAGTTGTAAAAACCATGTACAAATAAATAATCTAACGTGCCAGAATTCCACCCTGAAGTTTAGGTTGTACCTTGAATGTCACTATCAGTTGATAAACATGTATTACTCAAAAAAGCCATTAACAATTCCAATAGGCCTGTTTTTCTAATGGCAGCAGATAACATAATTAGAAGTTGAATCCAACACATCCCAATTGTAGGTGAAGCTATTTAATGTTTCAGGGAACATCTCTAAAGAGAATAAAAGGGGGAGAAAGAGGAAGAATAAAGAAAAATTGGAACACCACAAAGTCATTGGGTTACATCTAAGCTGCCTCAGAAAAGAGACTTGCCAGTCACACGCAATACATGTCCAAGTGGTGAACATGTAACATTGAACTTAAATAGTTCAAGTGGTGTACATGCATCAGTGTGATTACTCAGACGAAATTCATCATAGAGCCTTTGGACTGGAAATTTTATTTCTAAATTTTCCACTGCAGATTTTATGGAATCCATGTAACATGTAGCTAGTAACATCATCCACTGTATGAGAACAAGAGTATTTTTGACAGTGCTATGATGTCTGGGGTTTGGGACCTTCACCCAGGCTAATTGGTGTCCCTGCTACTGGCCTTTCCCTCCTGCTCCTCACCCCCAGTTTACTCTCAACACAGCAGGGAGAGTTTTCTTTTCCAAATCTAAACCAGCTCATAGTCACTCTTCAGCTCCTATCTCCTTCCAAGTAAAAGCTAAGATCTTCAGAAAGTTCTTACATGGTTTAACCACTCACCACCCCTCAGATCTCAGTTCCTACCACTCTGACCTCAGCCGCTGAATATTGGCCAGCCAGGCACTGTGACTCCTCTGACCTCCCTAGGGAAAGAGCAGCCACCACCACATCCTTGTTCCCAACTATACTTTCTTTTTCTTTGTAGTTAATAAAATTACACTGCATTTTGCTTTCATGTGTTTTGTCTTATTATTTCTGCTATATACAACTAAGAACTCTGAAAATTTATATATAAGACAAGTAAGAAAATTCTAAAAGGTAGAGATAAGAAAGCACACAGTCTAAGAGCCTCTGAACACAAGGAAATATCGTATCAGTTCTCTGGGTGTTCTTTTCATCTCTTGTATTTCAGACTTGGAGCTGAAGAAGCTAGCAACCTAAAAATGGAAAATAATACAGACCAAGAAAGCCTCCCAAAAAGCCTGCTCTCTCTAGCCAAAGCATCAGAAAAGGGGCTGTCTAACAACCCAGAAAACATTTAGATAACAACCAACCTACTTACAAACAGAGCAGAAAAAAATCTTTACCCATGCAACAAAGGCACAGGAGAAAAAAAAAAAAAAAGATTCTACTTTGGCTGACTGTAATGAGACACCCCAGCCCATCCAGTCCTGGGATGAGATGAGAAAAGGCAAGTATGAATCCCCCAGAGTGTCCGTGGGTACCACACAAAGAGCCTGGATTTCCACTCCAACCCCAATGCAATAAGGCATCCCTTCTACCCCAGGGGAAACATCAACGAAGGCTGGAGAATCGAGACTTTACCAGCACCCAGTGCTGCTGTGCAGGCCATGTCAGAGGCAACAATAAGGCACTCATCAGCCATGATGTTAACCAGTGGAGGTCTAGTGGAGAGCTGGAACTCCACTCACACTCAACAGGAATAGGAGCCACTCCTTGACTCATGTCATTGGAGGCTGAGTGGGGGATCCGGACTTATACTCCTATTTGACAATAAAAAGGTATTTATACTCTCCCCTTTTTCTTGGAGAAAGGTCTGAGAACGCCTGCTAAAACAGAAGATTTAAATAAGATCCAGAATCTTATCATGTAACATTGAAAATGTCCAGGTTTCAACTGAAAATCATCTGCCATGCCAAGAACCTGGAAGATTCCAAACTGAATGAGAAAGGCAATTGACAGTTACCAACACTGAGATACTCAAACAATCTGACAAAGATTTTTAAGGAGGCATCATAAAAACACTGCAACAAGCATTTATGAATATCGAAACAAATGAAAAAAAAAATTAAAAACTCAGTCTCAACAAAGAAATAGGTATATAAATAAGAACCAAATGGAAATTTAAACTGAAAAATAAAATAATTGAACTAAATACTCAATGGATGGGCTCAACAGCAGAACAGAGAAGACAGAAGATAATTTGTGAATATGAAGATAAAACAAAATAAATTATCCAACTTGATCAACAGAAAATACACTGGAAAAAATTAACAAACCCTCAGGGACCTTTGGGGAATGTTAGATCCATAACAAAAGATCCAACATTCATGTCATCAGAATCTAAAAAGAAGAGATAAAAGACAGAAGAGCTGACTAAGTAATTGAAGAAATAATGAACAGAAAAAATCCAGAGAAATTCATATCAAGTCACAAAATAGTCAAGTTTTCATAAACCAAAGGCAAAGGAAAAAAAATCTCAAAAGTAGTGAGAGAAAAATAACGTTTTTTCCTTGTAGGGTTAAACAATTTGAATGATAGTGGAATTCTGATCAGAAATCACGGAGGCAGAAGGAAGTGGCACATTTTCTTTTTAAATGAAGAAAGAAAGTAATTGTCAATCTAGAAATTTTTATCAAGCAAAAATATCCTTCAGAAAATATTAAATAAAGACACTGTCAGAGAAAGGAAACTAAGCAGATTTATAACCACCAGGCCTATTCTAGAATAGCTATAAAAGCTTAGATAGGCAGAAATATATGATAAATGAAGAAATATCAGAACATCAGAAAAGAAGAAAGAACAATAAATCACAAGAGTGAAAATATGGACAAATTCCATACATTTTTCTTTTCTCTTGAGTTTCCTAATTTATGATTGATAGTTGAAACAAAATTATAACAATATCTGATTCACTTGTTATAAATAAATATATGCAATAAAAGTATTTAAGACAATGATATTGGTAATGAGGAGAAGTAAAATGTAAGATTTTTTCACTTCACTTAAATATGCCAACCTCATATGTGGCATATGGAGCTTGTGATAACCTATGAATAAAAAATGTGACACTTACCAACAACTAAAATAACCATACAAAGAGATATGCTCAAAAACAGAATAAATAAACCAAGAGAAAAGTCTAAAAAATGTTCTAGTTACCTACAGGAAGGAAAGAAAAAAGAAAGACAAGAAAGATGGGGGAAAAATAATAAAATACAAAAAATAAAATTGCAGACATCAGTCCTGAAATATCAACAATTACATTAAATGTAAATGGCTTAAATATACCAATTAAAGACAGAGACTGGCAAAGTGGATTAAACAGGGGGCAAAAGAGCTACCAAGCTATCCTAGATGTAGGAGAGGTAGTTCAGAAGCTGCTGGTGCATCTGTAGTTCTGTAGAAAAGAAGAGAAAAATAAACTTAAGGAAAAGGACAGAAATACTAAAGATAAGATCAACAATCCATGACTTTGAAGACAGAAAACAACAGAGAAAAATCATTAAAAAACAAAAGGCGGTTCTTTGAAAAGATTAATAGAACTGACCAAGCCTCTAACAAAATAGAAAACAAAAAATATTAATGGCAAAAATGAAATAAGACATATCACTACAAACCCTGCAGACATCAAAATCTTAATAAAGGTTATGACCTACGTGTGTTGTAAGGTAGGCAACCTAAATGAAATGAACCTAAAAAGCACAGGCTGCTCCAACTCACCCAATATTAAGTACATAATTTGAATAGCACTATAACTATTAAGAAAATTAAAATGTGTAATTTTCAAATTCCCATCATGGAAATGTCTAAGCCCAAATAGTCTCACTAGAGAATGCCACCAGGTATTTAAAGAATAACTAACACTAATTCTATACAATAACTTACAGAAAATAAAGAAGACAGAACTATTAGTATTATCATCATGATATCAAAACCAAAGAAAGTAGACAAAAAAGAAAACCACAGATCAATATCCCCATGAACACATTAACAATATTAGCTAATAGAAATCATCGGTATATAAAGAGAATTATATAGCATAGCCATGTGGAATTTATTCCACACAACTAGAATGTACAAATGTTCAACATTGGAAAATGAGTATAATCTGCCATATTAACAATTGACATATTAACAGACAATATTCGATTTAATTCATATTAGTTGTTACCAAAAATTCATTTGACAATTTAGTGGCTAGTCATGATTAAGTCACTCAGAAAAATAGAAATAGAAGGAAATTTCCTCAACTTGATAAAGAACATCTACCAAAAAAAAAAAAAATTCTATAGTTAACATTATGCTAAGTGGTGAAAGACTAAATTCTTTTTCCCTAAGAGTGAGAACAAGGTCCACTATCTTACTCTACTCAAATCCTTACTCAGTCTAGGATTTATCAGCTCTAGCCAATGTAAGAAGGTCAGAAAGGAAAACGCATACAGATCAAAAATGAAGAAATAAAACTTTCCATATTTGCAGACACTGTCTATGTAAAAATCACAAAGAATCTTTAAAAAAAAAAACTCTAGAATTAGTGAGTTCAGCAAGATTGCAGGATACAAGGTAAATATTCAAAACTCAAATATATTTCTATATACTAACAATGAACCTATGGACATTAAAATTAAAAACACCATACTATTTACAACTTCTCAAAGAGCAAGAAATACTTATGCATAAATATAACAAAACATAGAGAAGAATTGGCTGAAAACTACAAAAACACTGATAAAATAAATCAAGGAAGATGTGAATAAATGAAGAGATATACTATATTCATAGATAAGAAGACTCAACATAGTAAAGATGTCAGTTCTTCCCAAATTAATATATAGGTTTAATATAATTGCCGCTCAAAATCACAGCAAGGTTTTTGGTAGGTATAGACAGATTATTCAGAAATTTATATGAAAATGCCAAGAAACTACAATAGATAAAAAATTTTTGAAAAAAGATGCATGAAGTGGGGGGATCAATCTCTGCATTTCCAAAATACTATGTGGTCACAATAATCAAGGCTATGTGATATTGGTGGGAGGACAGACACACAGGTCAATGGAATACCATAGAAAACCCAGAAATAGACACCCAAATATGCCCACTGATTTTTGACAAAAGGGGAGAAAGGGAAGCCTTTTGAATAAGTGGTGCTGGAATATCAGATATCCATAGGCAAAAATTCTCAAGTATCTCCAAAAATCTTCCAGAATTAATATGCAATTCACAGGATACAAAATAAACATGCAAAAATCAATTGTATTTCCACAATTTCTTCAACTTAAAAAACATCACAGCTTATACAAAAGAAGATTTTAAAATGTATCACAGATTTAAAGGTAAAACAGAAAACTACACAATGTAAAGGAAAAAATACAAAGAAAAAATATTTGTGATCTTGAGCTAAGCAAAGATTTCTTAGACTCAATGCCAAAGCATGATATTGGTAAATATTGATATCAAAATTAAAACTTTTACTTTGTAAAAGATCCTGTTAAAAGGATTAAAAAGGCAAGCTAAGACTAGGAGAAAATATTTGCAAACCATATAATCGACAAAAGACTACTCTCTAAATTATATAAACAACTCTCAAAACTCAGTAGTAAAAAAAATCCAATTAGAAAATGTACAAAAGACATGAACAGACATTTTCACTGAAATGGATATACAGATGGCAAATACACACATGAAAAGATGTTTACATCATTATTCATCAAGGGGAATGCAAAATAAAATTGTAATGAAATATCACTACCTAACCATTAGAACAGTTAAAAAACAGTCACAATACCAAATCCTGCCAAGGATGTGGAGAAACTGGATCATTCACCCATTCTTGGTGAGTATGTAAAACAGCACAACAGCATTGGTAAAAAGCTAAATTCTCAATTACTATACACTTAGCAATTGCACTCCCAGGCAATAATCCTAAAGAAATTAATATTTATATGTTAATCAGGTCAAGGGCATGGGATCTTTCTGTATTATTTCTTACATTTGCGTGTGAATCTATGATTGTCTGAAAATTAAAAGTTCAACAAGAACAGTATAATTCTCAAAAGCATGATGATATCCAGACTGTATGTTTATCTGTTTTGTCTTCCCACTCCTCACTGCCAGAATGACAGTGACAGGAGAACTGAAATGTGGTGGATGTTGGTGACCTGTGTGTCTCCTGAAAAACAGTGCCTTGTGGACAGCAGATGCTCACTCCTTTGTTGAAGCAGGGACAGCAGCTGCGGGACAACTCTGCTAGAGCAAGGTGTGCCACGGTGAGACCTAGCAAAGAATCCCATAGGCCAGTGCCCTGCCCACGTATATAAATAAGACTTAAACCCATGCTCCTCTGTTGACAGGTGGCTTGCTTGGCTCTGTCTCTGAATTCCTCAAGAAACCTGACTTGTTATCCCAGTCCTGTCTTATGAAGCATAGCATTGGGTTTGCCTTTTGAATATATCATTAAAGTTGTATCCTATAATAAAAAACAATGACAGCTGACATTTATTGATCATTTACAATGTGCTGGCCAAATTCTGAGTCCTTGTTAACTATTTTTTCATTGAAGCCACACAACTTGGTAATCTTGGTGTCTTTATTTCAAGAAATTGAGGTGAAGAGATGATAAGTAATTCACTGAGGCCTACAAGCCCCTAGTGTTTGAAGAGATAGCCAAACTCTGCAGTTCTGAACCCCTTCAGTCACTCCAGTTCATGGCCTCTGGGGGGCCCAGCCTGAGCCCTGCCCCTGGGAGCAACCTCCCTACGTCCGGCTCTCACTTAGCACCTAAGGCATTTCAGTAGGAGTCATCTGTCATCTGTACACTGAGGGCTGACAGCCTATCCTTCCCTTCCTCCTCTCCCTTTTTCTGTATTTCCCCAACCAACAGGAGCTATTATTTAGCAGATAATTGTTAATTCAGAGCACATATTTTTTAGAAATACAAAAAGAAAGAAATTGTAACCACCTAAAGAAACTGCAAAAAGAATGTCTATCTAGGGCCCAGAAAATAGAGTTATAAATTTTTCTTCATTCTATTTTTGTAAATAAAATGTATTAAAATTGCAGTGTTGGTTAATGTTTTCTTCTTTCATAGAATGTTATGTTTTATGATATCTGGTACAAATTGCTAATCAGTCCTTCTAAGGGTCAACAGATGTCAGTAAGCCATTTTGTTGTAGTAGGAATTTTTACAATTTCTCTATTATTTTAAACACCGTATCCCTAGTCCAAAGATAGTGAGTTCCCAGGAGGGCTCTTTGTTTTCTGAGTAGGAAGGGAGGCCAAGGGGTGACTGCCAGGAGGAAATGTAGTGAGAAGTACAGAAAGAACCAAATTATTCCATATGAAAAGTAGAGTGAACAGATGCCAAGGAAAGACCTAGAAGAAAGAGGAGGCTCGGGTGAAATGCAGAGGCTGCCCCAAGAGAAGGGTGTGAAACAAGGAACTTGGACCCTCTGCCATCAGGGGGCACTGAGAGAAAGACCAGAAATATTGGAGGAGAATTTTTGAGGTTTCACCATATGGTGTGCAATGGAAGCCACCTTCTGAGTCTCCTCATAAATCCCATAGTAAAAAGCTCACCTTCAGTGATTTATCTAGAAAATGTAGAAACTGATTACAATCTGGTAACAAGAAATTTCAAACTGTAAGCCACAAGCAGGATAAGGCATAGGCTATTAATTTGTTAATAAAAAGACAAAAAATTGGTACACATCTTAAGAAACCTGGTTCTACTTATCTGGAGTAACATGAATTGAAACTCAGCTCTGGTACCATTTATCACAGCTCATGCATAATGAATGTTCTCCTTAAGTTTTTAAGGAAAAGACCACCTTGAAATACTGTCCTAAGATGGATTTTAAGTGGTTCACAATAAGCACTGTGGTGTGCAGTGGGGAGCCTGCAGCTGACTTCTGGGGTTGGACCTCAGAGTCCCCTCAACCCTGGAGCTATCGCATCCCAGCCCAGCTGGCAATTAAGTAAATCATTAGGTAAAGAGCTTGGAGGCTCTGCCAGTGAGATCAGAAACACCAAGGTCAGCAGACCACAGCAGAACGGAATGCAAAGAGCCTTGAGGACACTAAATACATTAGCTCCTTTGAACTTCCCAGCACATCACCCTGTGACTCCACCTCCCCGTGAAGAAGAAGTTCACGTCCCACCATCGGTAAAGTCGAACTGGAAATCAAACCTAAGTCCACTTTTTTCCATTTTGCTTCCCAGATGACTCAGAAAGAGGAATTGAGTCACTGGCCAAGCCTCATGTCACTCTGTCCTGATCTGTCCTCTGGAGTAGGAAGTAGCCAGCTGCCTGGGATGCAAGCTCTTCTTGGGACAGATGCAAACACCATTGGGCCACGTGCCACAAAGTCATTCCCAGATGGACTGCATTTGAGTAGTTGAACCTATCTTTCTGTTAGTGGTAGGAACTGACCCCCCCCCCAAGTCACTGGGGCAATTGGACTCCAACTAATCAAAGTCATCCCCAACATACATACACGTGAATGTTATTTGCACTTGACTGTTCATCATTTCTTTTCAACGACTTCTCTAGGGGGGGAATAAGTTTGGATGATAGGAAACTAAAGAATAAAAACAACCTCTGTACAAAGGATTTAATTTTCTAACAGACACATTCAGAGAGTCAGGACACCAGCCATATAATTCCTGATGGCCGATCTCATCACCCGTGAATACAGGCATGAGAAGCTTTTTTTTCCTGAGCTGGTTCTTTTTCTATGAATCTCAGTGAACTATTCATCTTCTTCTCTAAAAGCAGGCACCCAAGTTATTTTCCAAAGCTCAAGCTACTGTTATCTGTTAGTCCTAAGTCAACACTAATGTGCAGGTTTCTTTGGCTGAGAACCTCCCAATCAATCCTGCCTCTGAGCCCCCAGTTTTCCTTTGAACACACCCCAGCCTGGTTCCATTCTCTCCCATCCAAGGGCAGGAAGGGCCTGACACAGTTTCCAGCGTTGAGCCACCAGGACAGAGAGCAGCGGCAGGTGGCCATCTCCTCCCTCACTACCGTCATCCCCTCCCAGGCCACTCCATGTCACCGGGAAACACAAGAAAGCTCTCAGGAAATGAATGGTGAGTCTTCATCACGGCACCGTCGGGGTGGACATGACGAATTTCGTCCCAACATTCCCACCTCATACTCCGTGCATGAAACTAGCATCCTCATTAATTATTTGTTTCCATATCACAAACATTTCAGCTCTGCTGTTATAGTGAGACCATAAAACTTAAGTTCCAAACTGCCACCATTTCAAGAGTGAAAGGCAAGGTCATAATTATTCAAGGACTTGAGGGAAGAATATGGCCTAGCATGTCACCCTGACCACACCTCCTAGGACTGGAAGCTCTATCAGTGGTTCTCAACCTTCCTAATGCTGCAGCCCTTTAATACAATTCCTGTGGTCCTTTAATATAATTCCTAATGTCGCGACCCCCAGGATGAGAACCACTGCTCTAGTTCCACGTGTAATTATTTTCCAATAAAGAGATAAAAGTTGATTAATCTAAAGCTCATTCTGTTTTCTTTATCATTACTCCACATTCACTGTGCAGGTGCGTCTGCTCTGGTCCTTTCCACTGTTTCTGTCTCCTTGGTCACTTTTCTTCTATGTGAGCTGGCTCCCACCGAAATGGCACCACTTTCTATCCTCTTTGCCAAGACTTCTTTAATTGTATCTTTTCCTTTTTTCTGTCTTTTTTTACAAGTGCAGAAATGTTATACCATAGGTGTTTTTGGAATCATGTCATTTCCAATGAGATGGTATCTTTTATTTTAAAAAAACCTAGAGTTACTATTTTGAGATCCAATTGTGGGGCATTGCATGTGCTCCTTGCTCATTTGTTTAGTGAGAGCATCCTTAAACTCGGGCTTCTGGGTTAGGACACACCTGCTGGGAAACATCATGTTCCAACGACAAGTGTGTAAGGGAGAGAGGAGGGAGCAAGGCTGCCAGGCATCGGATGGGTGAGAAAGCAGGTGCATTCTCCCCCAGGGACCCTCAGGAAGCCTTCCCTGGCTTTTAGACTTTTTACACGATAAAGGGAATTTATGTTCTACAAAACCCACTTTCCAAAAATCAATTTGGTAAAGAACAGGAAATAAGATGATAAGAATTTCGTCGAGAAATCCAAATGGAGATTTGATCTGATGAAGGGTGATGCATTTGTCAGAGTAAAATATGGATAATATTGTCAGCCACGAGGCCCCTCCAGGAAAGCAACCAGTGTGACTTCCCGATCTGCCTCCTCCCCACCTCCTCCCTAAAAACATCACAAAGGGATGAGACACATCATGCCACATAAACAAATAGAATTGACTCTCCCTAAGAAAAAATTGCTCTAAAATAACAGTGCTGGTTTATATTTAAACTAAAGCTTCCATTAAGGTAGGTTTGTTTTTTAATTCCTCTCAGAAAAACATGTGGTTAAGGAAAGCAGTATTTTAAACAAGAAAAAAAAATGTTGGCAAAAATTTCGTAATAACATAGGAAGGACTTATTCAAAAGATAGGACTCAAAATTAAACAGCTAATACAATTTTAGCCATAGTAAAAATGACTCACGCGCACACATACACACACCCACCCCCTTAGTGAGCTCTGTCCTTGAAAGACTAGAAATAAATAAACTGAAATCTTCATAAGGTCGCCCTTTTCTTGATGGTGGAATCATAAATTACTTTTTCCTTGGATTCTGTATGCATTTCAAAAATTGCCACACTTTCTGCCCTGAGCATAGATTACTTTCAAAATACTATCAGTACAAAGAGAAACAAATAGGGGACAGTGGCAGTGCCTAAAAGACTAATCCGTGTAGCTTCCTGAAAGCTTTTTAAACAAAATGTTTGAGGCACAGCCTTCATCCACTTGCTCTTCCCCGCCTCCATCCCCCCAGCTGACAATCTTTGATATTTTTTAAATTATTAAAATCCCATGCATAATAGGGCCAGGACATTCCCGTGTTAACTGGGCAAACTCTGTTATATCTGCAAAGGTGGGACAGGTGGCCTTGGCCAGACACCTTCTCACAGTGCTGGAATGGAAACCGGGTATGACAGCCTCGCCTCAGGCAGACAAAAGCCAGGTACTCCACGCTTGAGAACTACCCAGCTTGCTCTCAAGGGCGTGCAGTCACAGCCACAGTCCCACCTGTGGCCACAGGCTGCATGCAGATTATTCAAGGCCAATTTCCCTTATCTGTGGTGTTGGATATTATAAAAATTATGCACGGACTTATATTTTGCTCATCAGCTTGCATTAGTGTTTGTGTATGGAATGTATGGCCCAAGTCAACCCTTCTTCTAATCTGCAGCAGAAAAGAAAAATAGTTGGACACCCTGTGTCTGTCAAATGCGCCCTCACAGGTGCAGAGCCAAAGGTGTTTAACGTGTGTCCACAGCAGCTCCAGGGATGAGCACTCCTCTCAGAGACGCACATGAAGTCTTCCTATACTAAGAGGGACAGGCTGTCAGGACAGCCACCACCATCGCCTGAGCCATCATCCTCTAGAAGGATTCAGAATCTGCTTGAATTGGCAGTTTCTCCAAGTCGTGAGCAATATCCATCCAACTCGGTGCCACGTGCTGAATTCATTTTTGTCCGTGGAACAGCTGAGCCTCTTAAATTCCAGGAAGCAGTTAGCGAAGGGCTTCTCCCTCCAGCCTCTGCCCCCACTTCTGTTTTAATGATAGACACGGACACAAGGAAGGCAAAGTGACAATGCAGCTCCTTTGTCCACAGAGAGAATAGCCACAATAATGTCCCTTTGCAAACCTCCCTGGTCTCCTAGCGTTAATGAATCTCATTAGTATGTGCAGGTGTGTGACCCCCCGGCTCCCACGATTTTGATGCGCGGAGGTCTTGGGGAGAGTATTTCATTTACTAAAAGGGGACGCCCTAATCAGTAATGTTCTCCTGCTTTGTTGTCAGCTCGCCCTCAAGGCACGGCTGCAGATCTGACATTGCTGTGTTTTCTCCGCTCTGGCTCTGCTCAGCCTGGGCAAGGATTCCACACCCCACCGCTCCCAAAGCCTGGCCTGTACAGATCAGCTCTCCCTAAAATGATTTGTTCTGTTAGCTGAAATTGCAATAATCAGACTGAATGCTCTGGGTGCAGGGCAAATTATAATACTCATATCCTCAAGATAAATAACTATAAGATCACTAGGTCCAAATTACCAGCAAAAGAGAGAACATATTAAAGTCAAATTCTGGTGAATATTCATGGCATCAGTTTCTAGTCCTGTCGTTAGCTCTATAAAGAAGTACAGATGTTTAACAAGTCTATTCTACACAACACTCATCCCTCAGCACACACCCTCCGTGCTCCTCATAGCTGTTAATCACCTTCCCTAAGCGTGTGTCTCCTCCCGTAAAAATAAGATCCAGCTGTATCCCTCTGTGCTCCATAATCTCCTCTCATAATGCACACCACGTAATTATGTGCACATTGATCTTTTACATTAAGCTTTACATGTGGATAAGCGCGGTGAACGGAAATGTTAAGAAGGATGGCTTAACAGAAAGATCACAGGCTTTACCATCTGAAGACTGGCCTCTAAGTTACAGAACAACTCACTATCTCTGTTACTCGGAGTGAAACTCAAATTGCTCATCTGGGAAAAGGGATATCTGGCATGATTGCTGAAAACTCAGAGGTCACAAATGTGAGTCCCATTAAATGGTAGCTGTGGCTATTACACTTTATTATCTAGTAGAAATAAAGCCTCTTTTCCTTGGACAAAACTTTTTATCACTTATATAGCATGCATTTTAGTTCAGTCATTGCTCGTTGTTTTATTATAGTTGGTATTTCTCAAAAATAATATTTATAACTAAAATAAATATTTGATAAAATTCCTATTGTCTGGAATACTGTGGGATATGAATACAGAAAGAAGCTTCTGCCCTCTGGGAACTCGGACTCTGAACGCAGAGCCTCATCGGATGCAATGCAGGCATCTGGAGAAGCCAGTTGTCCCAGACGGAGCACCTTGCCCACAGTGAGCCATCAGTGAGGACTGGTCTACTGTGTCCAATGAAGACAGGGCAACGGGGACATGCTGAGTGGCCATGCCTAGAAGAGAGAGTGGGGGTGCATGTCGTCAGCTTCATCATCCAGCATGAGCCCCTGGACAAGGTGCATCTGTAGAAAAGAATTCCAGAAAGTCAGATGCCCATCGGCCTGTTCTGTGTCCTTCCTCCTGGCACAGAAGGACAAGGTCCTGACCTGGTGTCATGACTTTTTGTATTCACATCCCACAGGTGTTGGAGACGGCGTCTGTGAATGAGTGAGAATGAAGGAAGGGTGCCAAATGGGCCCCCCGTGGTCAGGAGGTGGTTCTAGAAAAGGTGGCTTGGGACCCTGCTTTTCCCAGGGCTAGTGATGGGAATTATTTTGGTCACACAGGAGATGCTTCCTGGTCAGCTGAGCTTGCTCCCCACTGTCTCCCAGGAAGAAAGCTGGATGGCCATTGGCCTGTTCTGTGTGCTTCCTCCTCGCACAGAAGCACAAGATCCTGACCTGGTGTCATGAATTCTGGATATGGTGGCTCAGTCCATAGAAAACTCCTGGATGATGGATACCCACCCCCCAGTATGGGACAGTGCCATGGCCTGGCTCTGGTTCTGGTGCCACCATCCCCCACCACACCCAGGCCCCAGGACTGCTCTCAGAGTGAGTTATTTCTGCCCCTCACAGAAGGGTACACCAACTTGGAAGACTCATGAGGCACTGTGGCCTGGAACAGAGGGACAAATGCTGGCCACAGCTCTAAGGTCCAGCCATCTGCCAGGTTTGAGAGAATCCCCACATCTCAGAGCTGGAAAGCCCCTCTGAGCTTCCCCATATCCCCCGTGCTACACACTGCCCAGTGGACAGGACGGGGACAAAGGAGGCACCGTGCCGGCAGCCACTGCCTGTTCAGATGTTATATTCAACACTCACACTTGGGCCAGCCGCCTGCCACCAGACATGACTGGCTGCAGGACGCTCCTCACAGAACTTCAGCACCCATCAGAGGCTGGTTGAGGCCTCCCCCTGGAAACTCCCAGAAATAAGAAGTCGTGAGGCTGCAGAAACAGGCAGCAGCCCGTCCACAGAAGAATGGATCTGTTTACAGAGCTGCAGGCAGTCACTTTGCGCACAAGAATTCTACAAGGTAAAAAAGTATGTTTCTCACAGTCTTCTAGTCACAAGCAAAAGAACTGAATTTGGACTCAGTTCTGTCTGGCGCTGATGCTACGCAGTGAGTTTCTGTATTCGGTTTGGCCCATTCCCCTTAACTGCTCTGTACATACCTGTTGTCCTTAAATCCATTTTGGGATTCAGATCAACAAGATTCCAAAATTACAATTTATGCCTAATATTTGACTCTTCCTGTTACTTTTCATACTCTGTCTCTGCATAAACAAGTGCCAGTCTGACTTGTTGGCTTCTGTACCCTGGCTGGCTAACCAGTAGACATGCACAGGGAGACACCAGGAACGCCAGCAAGTGCAGAGGATCAGCACGTATCTGTCCCCCAGAGGGCAACAGAAGTGCAGGGGAACCCATCCATCCCCCAGGAGGTGTAGGGGAATTCATCCATCCCCCCCCAGGTGCAGAAGAACCCATCCATCCCCCCCCAGAGGTGCAGGGGAATCCATCCATCCCTCCCCCCGGAGGTACAGGGGAACCCATCCATCCCCCCTCAGAGATGCAGGGGAACCCATCCATTCCCCTGGAGGTGCAGGAGAAGCCATCCATCCCCCTGGAGGTGCAGGGGAACCCATCCATCCCCCCCCAGGTGCAGGAGAACCCATCCATCCCCCCCGGAGGTGCAGGGGAACCCATCTATCTCCCCTCAGAGGTGCAGGGAACCCATCCATCCTCACCCCTCAGAGGTGCAGGGGAACCCATCCATCCCCCCTGGAGGTGCAGGGGAACCCATCCATCCTCCCCCTCAGAGGTGCAGGGGAACCCATCCATCCTCCCCCTCAGAGGTGCAGGGGAACCCATCCATCCCCCCGGAGGTGCAGGGAAACCCATCCATCCTCCCCCCTCAGAGGTGCAGGGAACCCATCCCTCCCCTTCCCTGAAGGTTCAGGGGAACCCATCCATCCCCCCCTCAGAGGTGCAAGGGAACACATCCATTTCCCCCTCAGAGGTGCAGGGGAACACATCCATCCTCCTTGAAGGTGCAGGGGAACATATCCATCCCCTCCTCAGAGATGCAGGGTAACCCATCTTTCCCCCCTGGAGGTGCAGGGAAACCCATCCATCCTCACCCCTCAAAGGTGCGGGTAACCCATCCATCCCCTCCCTCAGAGGTGCAGGGGAACCCATTTATCCCCCTGGAGGTGCAGGAGAACATATCCATCCCCCTCAGGTGCAGCAGAATGTATCCATCCCCCTTGGAGGTGCGGGGCAGCTATGGGGCAGGAAGGATGAACAGGGCCGGAGGTCATGGGCACAGAAAGAGCAGGACTCTGAGCAGGTGGGCAAAGAACCTGTGCACACTGTGACATTGCTCCAGCTTTGTGCCTTCATGCTCAGAGCAGAAAACCAGCCAGAAATCTTTCTCCCCAGGCATCCATCAGAGAGGAGCCTGCAAGGCAGGGAGAGAGTTGTGGCTGCACTGTGCATCTTCTAGATGCTCACCTTGTTTGTTTGGTCCCTCCTCCATCTCTACTCAAATTCCATTTTTCAAAACTTAGTCCAAACTGATGCTTCCTCTTCCCTGAGGTTCTGGGTTCTTGCCAGCCAGGATCCAGTTCCCAGTACACTGTGTTAACTCACTAAAGCAGTGGTTCTCAACCTGGTCGAAACCCCTTTGTAACAATGAAAATACATCATGACATTAGGAAGGTTGAGAACCACTACCCTAAAGGGAAGGGCTGCCCCTTCCCAGCACTGTGGCCCCTGCAGCATCTTCCCACTGGTCCCTGATGCACAACAGGCAAAAAGGGAGAATCTGCAAGAGTCACCCATCCTAGGGATGCAGCCAGTGACTCATATCCAGAAGGTCAACTGAGGGATGGGGTTTGACTCATGGAAGAGGAGAATGCTTCACCACACCCAGGGCCAAGTGGGAGGCAGCACGGGAACAAGAGGAGTGGCGTGGGAGCTGGGAAGATCCAGGTGACCGTCCAGCATTCACCCCCATGTAGCTGCAAAATGGGAATAATAATGCTCTCATTTTCAGGGAATTCTGTGAGGATTATGGACAATGCACAGGGAGAACACTTAGAATAAAACCCCAACTCATGTAAGCTGTGAGCAATAGCAGGAGGACCATCGTTTCTCCTTTCTACGCGGCTTCAGGTCATTAAGAGCTGGAGCTACACACGATTTGCTGGATATACACTCAGGGTTGGCTCATCTGAGGCCAAAAGTGACTCCAGGGCTGGTCTTTCATATGGGCAGTAGGAGGAGCCTGGGGCTGAAGAGGGTAACAGGGCAGCCTGGGGCTGTCTAGGACCATTGTCCTCTCCTGCCTCATCTCTTCCTAGGCCTGCTGGACTCCAGGACCATGTCCAGACTGAGAATTTACTGTTCTAAAAGCTCTCATTAGAGAATTCTGACATCTCAGGGCTGCCAAAAATCCATGCTACATGTCCCATGGGTAGCATGCTGTACGGCCCTGCTTTTCCTTCTCTGGTTACCAGTTGGGTGCAACTTTCCCTAGTGAATGTACTTGTGACTGTATCTGTCTGCTTCAGCTGCTATTAAAAAATGCCATAGATGGGCAGTGTTGACAACAGAAATTTCTTTTCTCAGAGTTTTGGAGGCAGAAAGCCCAGGTTTGGTTTCCGGTGAGGCCTATCAACCTGAGAGGAACAAGTTGATGCAGGAAAGAAGACTTGTGGCGTTTCCTGGAGTCCAAGTGACAACTGCTGCCCAGCAGACTGAGACCCAAGTACCCCTGGATGCGAGCTCCTTCAGCCTTTGCAAAAGCAGGGTTAGGACTTCTCCTCGGTTCTCAAGGATAGCACTGGCGAGTGAGTGGCAGCTGCATTCAGGGTGTGGGTTCCTGGTGTCAGAGGTGGCGTTACTAGGTCAGTTTGCAGTGACTTGTGACCCCAGCAAGCAGCATCCAGAGATGGATACATAATTCAAAGACGGAGTAGGATGGGATTGCCCTCTCATTCTACAGTCTCCCTGGGCCTGACAATTAAAAAGGACTCGCCCTGCTCAGATATAAGTCTTTTTCCTTCCTCAGGGTGCCCTCTTGATATGTCCTCCTGAGTCCCACCTGTGTGTGTAGACAGTGGGCTCTGTGGTGACTCCTCCTAGGACACCAGTCCTGTAGGACCAAGTCCCCCTAGGAGCTCATTTAACCTTCTCACATTGTGACAGGCCCCATCTCAAAGCAGTCACACTGGAGTTGGACTTCAGCATTTGAACTGGGAGGGACACAACTCAAGTCCACAGCAGTGACTGTCCCCTACGTATGCTCTACTATCAAAGACCAGGGCACAGGATTTCTCTCCTGCCCTCGCACACCATTTAGTGTAGCAATGACCTCAATTCGTCCCCATCTACAAATGCTTGCAAAAAATATCTCCCAGAGGCCAGAAAAGTGGGGTGGCTGCCTGCACAGGGTTTGAATCAAAAAGGGCCTGAATGGAGACAGATGTTATCAGTCGGACTCCAGGCTCTCCCAGATCTGTGCCCTGCTGGAGGACTGAATGGAGGACAGTTCTCGTATTTAAGCTCAATCTCCCTCCCAAGCATGGGGCCATTATCACAGCCACCAAAGTCCTACTGTGGCTTTGACAAGGATAGGCCTGAAGGATTCTACCTGGGGTGCTTTACCAGTAACTGAAGGTTTCTCCACCCCCTGCCCTTGAAACACTATTGGGTGACTGGGTCTTTTCCAAGTCTAACCACCTGAAATCACATTTTATCAGCAAACACAAACTCCACCTCCCTCTATGCTAGGCTCTGGGGGGCCAGAAAGAAGCCCTGGAGGTGGCTTGGAGAAAGAAGAAACTCACAATACCTGATACTTTTTATTTATTTATTTAATTATTGAGACAGAGTCTCACTGTTACCCAGACTAGAGTGCCCCAATGTCAGCCTAACTCACAACCTCAAACTCCTGAGTTCAAGAGATCCTCCTGCCTCAGCCTCTTGAGTAGCTGGGACTATCGGCGTCTGCCACCAGTCCAGGTTAGTTTTTCTGTTTTTAACAGAGTTGGGGTCTTGCTCTTGCTCAGGCTGGTATCAAACTACTGAGCTGAAGTACTCCACTCACCACAGCCTCCCAGAGTGCCAGGATTATAGGCATGAGCCACCACACCTGGCTCCTGAGACTTTTTGAAAGCATCAAACCACATGAGCTCTCTCTCAAAAATCAATTGTCAAAAAGGCCCACAGCTAAGGAAAGCTGATGTGAAGGAAAGACCAGAGGGAGGGCCTGAGAGGGAAGGCTGTAGAACAGCGGTTCTCAACCTGTGGGTCGTGACCCCTTTGGGGGTCTCCTGCAAATCAGATTTTTACATTACAAGTCATAACAGTATCAAAATTACAGTTATGAAGTAGCAACAAAAATAATTTTATGGTTGGGGGTCACCACAACATGAGGAACTGTATGAACAGGTCACAGCATTAGGAAGGTTGAGAACCACTGGTCTAGAAGGATGGATTCATGTTGAACCCACATGAACATATTAACAGGCAGAACTCTGCCCAGGTACGAAGTAGGATGGGATTGCCCTCTCCTTCTACAGTCTCCCTGAGCCCGACAATTAAAAAGGACTTGCCCTGCTCCCAGGGGGGAAGCAGGGCCATCTTCTGAGGGAGGGAAGAGACAGGAGGCACTCTAAAAGTATGTACACTATCTTGGTTGTGACTCTTTCACATCTCACCAGAGCCTGGGAGTCTGAGAAGCTGAGAAATTATCTTTTTCTGACCCAAACATCCTGGGCAGGGCTCGGCAAGGAAGGTACTGGCCATAGAAACCGTACCAGACGGTGAGTGTGGGCCCAGGACCGGCGCTGGCCAGGCGAGCACTCTGAGCCTCCGTCTCATCTCTCTTCACCTGGGAGATGGGGTTGATAATGGCCACCCCTCCAACGCGGTCAGGTCTTTGCCAGAATCAAATGAGGAAAAGGGCTTGCCCGGTGCTAGGACCTCAGTGCTATGTGGCTGCAGGGCCAACACTGGCCACGAGCAAGAAAGTGCATCCCCAGTAAGAAAGTGCGTCCCCAGCAACAAGCCTCCACCCTCAGTCAGAGAAACAGGTTGCACTGTAGCCCCAGCTCAGCCCCTTACTGGCTTGGGGAGGTCACGTAGCCTCTCTGCAGGTTTCCTCACCCGTTAAAGAGATGAAAGTGATCACACACTTCATAGGACCAAGTGAGTACTTAGAACATGCTTGCCAGAGAGTAACACGAGCTATCAGTAGCAGTGCTGCATTTTCATTACTGTTGAGAGGAGCCGGTACTGACAGCACTCAGAAGCCTAGGTTCATGTTCAAAGCGGGAAGCCTGCAGAGTGAGGCAGGCGCCCGGTCCCAGGCTGCGCCTCTGCCCTCCCTGTCTCGGGCTCTGGCTTGGCCCTGCCGCCTGCTCTCTCTCATCCTCCACGTCCCCTGTGTGTCATTTCCTCCCCCTGTCGTGACTGCTCCCCCAGTGGGCTAACTTCTGCTCATTCTCCTGAGATGTCGTCCATCCAAGGAGACTGTCTCCAAACCTTGCGTGTCCTGCTGTACGTGCACCTACCTCACTTCACTGTCCCCTCTCTGGACAGGAAGCTCAGCTTATTAGTCAGGGTTGTCAAGAGAAAACAGAACCGGCAAGGGGGGTTGGGAGAGAGAGATTTTAAGGAATTGGCTCACATGAGTTGTAGCTGTCGAGATCTCCAGGCTAGCAGGCTGGAGGCCCAGGGACAAGCTGAGTGCCACAGCCTGAGTCTGAAGGCCATCTGGAGGCAGAATTCTTTCTTCCTCTGATGACTTTAGTTTGTTTTTGGTTTTTTTCCCTCCCCAATTAAGGCCTTTAGCTGATTAGATGAGGCCCACCTGCATTATGGAGGGTGGACTGATCTATAACATGTAGACTGGCCTTTGAGCAGGCATCTGCGGGATACGGCCCAGGCAGGTTGACACAGGGGAACCTTCACGGTGAGAGCTGGTTCTCTCTCCTTACTCTGCTGCTTCACTGAGCAAAGGACTTGGCACTTAGCAGGTGTTCAATAAATATTTGTCAAATGAATGAGCGGATGGATGGGTTGGAGGTTCTATATAATCATTTAGAGAGAAACTATTGTATTACAGAGATAATCTGTTTTAAATATCCATGCTTAACTGGTTTTGGCACAAAACTGATGGGCTTTTGGAAAAAAGCATTTGTTCTATTTTAAGGCTTCCCCTATGGACCCCAGAGGCCAGCAGCATCCACGGTCCAGACCAGCCTCCCCTCCCTGTCCTGGCTCCCACCCCAGAACAAAGAGCACCACTCTCTGGAGGGCAGAATAGGAAAGGGCAGGAGACACTCAGCCATTGCCAAGAAACAAACCACTGCTCTTCTGCCACAGGAAGCAGCCGAGGCCAAGAGGAAGCCACTGCAGGTGTCCGATCAGGGGCCTCCGTGCCCCTGAGCATTCCCACGAACTGGGAAAAACAATGTGCAGACCCAGCTCGCTAATGCTTCACAAGTTGTTCAGAAAACACACTTGTAAATAAACGTCTGATCAGATAAGTTACACGAACGCACCTCACATCCACAGTACCCCTGAGCCAGTCTGATATCGCCTAGGGTACTCACGTTTGCCTCTATATTCCCCTGTGACATCTTAAATATGATATAGGATGAGGCTTGGGGATCCCAGGAATCTACCATCCAGGGAATCTAAGCTTTGCTCAGGATGTATTTGAGATCAGAGAATTACAAAGTATATAAACTGGAAGGAAAGGTGAGATCCTCCAAACATCAGGAGATAACATAGAGGCCAGGGAGGCCCAGTGGGTTCTGGAGCCAGACACAGCTCCACTCCTCCAGTCCTGCCCAGAGACCTGCCATCATTCTGTGTCTTGCCACCGTTCAGGGAGAGGACAGTCTTTCCTGGACTAATAAAAGTAACCAGTTAGACTACAACTCGCAAAGACGGAAAAATGCTCTCTGGCCTAAAATTCAAATCACAGTTTAGATCAGAGATAAATTCCATGATTTTCCCTTTGCCAAAACCAGTATTTATGGCATTTGAGTGAGCAGTAAATTACCAGTTGCAAGCAAAAAATGTGCTTTCCACATGTTCACAAACATATCATCACCTCCAATGCTACATCACTATAATACAGTATATGGCAAATTAGCTTGTGGTATTTGTGCTAATTTAATCAACTGTCTAATATATTCTACCAGCCCATGGATGAGACTCATAATTACAGTGTATTGATTCAAGCAACTTCATATTAATGAGCCAGCAAACCCCTTGAAAATGAATATCAGCCTTATCTTGTATATACATGTTTATTTTATAAATTCATGAAGGTAGGCTGCTATCTCAATTTACAAAAACACACTCATCTTTTAGAAAATTCCAAGGACACCTAGGTTCAGAATGGCAAGGACCCAATGTAAGAGGATATATCTGTTTCAGAGCCCTGTTCGTCCAACTCACAGAGACAAAATTTACCTTGATTAAAAGATCCTGGGTTTCATAAAGTCCATTTCATAAAAAATGAAAATCATCCACGTACACAAAGGCAATCAGAACTTTTGTTTAGGGTCTGCCCAGCAGGTAAGCATTTGACTGTCGGGTTTCTACTCGGACCATGTTAGGACAAGGTGTGTGAGAAAAACAAGAAGGTCGCCTATTCTCTTATTGACACGTGTATGTTATGTGAATGGGGAATATTCTCCACGCTCCAGGAAGGCTGCTCTGAGCAGGCTGTGGTCCATGTGGAGTGAGGCTGAGTCCAGCCCACGGCTCTGGCCTTGGAAGTGCTGGATTGCAGATTCACACTCACGCTCTTCCTCTTCCTCTTGGGCTGGGCGGACATGGCGTGTGGGTTTAGAGACAATTGGGAAGGTGAGTCAACAGAAGCCTAAGGTGTCAGCTCCTTTCCACTTGCCACCCTGCTTCACCCAAGTGGCAAACTCTCTCTGTCTTTGCTAGAACATTTGCAGAAGAGTTCCTACTCCACACTTCTCCAGGCAAAGAAACTCTCGCAGGTGCTGCTGATGGGCTCATCACCCCACCCCCTTTCTCACCCCAACCCTCTCGGTTGTTTTTTAAATTAGTTTGGTTGACCAAAAAGAGCAGGAATTTCACACATAGCTGCTTTGGCGTGAATGTAATATTGATTGTGACAGTCACACACCCAACTGAGGCACAAAGAGACGCAGAGGTCACTTGTCACAAATACCTCCAGTGTTCACAGGAGCATCTTCCTGGGACTACAGGACGCAAAGGGAGAAAAACTCAGGCTTTCTTCTCCTGGTGGCATTTCCAGCATAGCCTAACCCTCGACCAGAGATAACTGTCAGTGTTTCTATGACAAAAAGAAAACCCTTCCCTGGCTTTCTTAGGAAATTTATATTTTTTTCTGAATCCCAAGTCCTAAGAAAAATCAGTTGTGAAAACACAGTAATTATTATGATGTTTCTGAAAGAAATGCAGTGAGCAATCAAGTCACTGGTTCAATGGAAGCCACTGATTCAAGTCGAAAGTAAGAGCAGAAAATGCCTTCCATGGAGTCCAAGGTTAAGGTCAATGTTCTTAGAAATCAGGACAGCCATGGAGCTGAGGCGCTTGGTGACCTAGACAGTTGCTCTTGCTTCTAGCTGTTACTGAGTTATTAGAGTGCCTTTTGGCCCTGTCTGCTGCTAATGGTGTATCATAATTACAAATAAGATAAATATTAACTCCTTTATACACAGGATGCTTTACACAAATCCTATGAGTGGTGTTCAAGAAATAACAAAATATATCCTTGTATTAGTGTAGTGACAGGCAATTCTGTGCACGTCTGTTAACCTCACTAGCAGATCCAAGTGTCACATTATTTGAACAATACCCCATAATATTCCCTAGTAGTTTTCAATGTTTGGATATTTTCTATAGGCTACAGTTTTTTTGTAAATATTCTAATAGAAGAAATAAATCTTGTGAAATTTTTATATCAGAAACTAATATATTTCTTTGTAAATATTTTAATAGAAGAAATAAATCTTGAATTAGCAAAAATAATATTGATTTTAAAGGCAACGCCAAAACCAGGAAGCGTAGACAAAATATTTTTACTGTCAGGAAAGAAACAAGCAACATGGCCCTAGTGCCCAAACTGAAGGTGACTTGAATGCACATTTTTAATTTGACCAACTTAACACAAAATGAAAGAAAATTTGGAATATTTGTTATGAAAGAAACATCAAGATTATTGCATACTATAGGTGTTCAAAAATGTTATTATTAGGAATGGAAATTTTAAATATTCATGATAATATCTTATCACTTCTAATTGATTCTGTTTTGTATATATTGTGTGCTAAAGTTTTCCTCTTTCATATTCTCTATATCAGATGTCTCTATCAAGAAAGCTCACGTCTGCACTTAGCAAAACATGCAATCTTGTCATAATATATCAGTTCATAATAATAATCATGAACCACACATCTGTTATTATAGATTTTGTTTACACAAAGTTTCTAAAACTTTAAATATAGCCCTATTAGGGAAAATAAACTGATTTGCTATTTATTATAATCACTCAGAATTAATTAAAAATACATACATTAAATATCACAAAAGACAGACTAACTTATGATTTAGAGTTTCCCTACAATTCCCAGAAATTTCAACTGCTCATTTTTAAATCTCAAATATTAATATTTGTTGGGAGTTTGGAAACAGTAAGCATGATGGTTATGGAAAAAAGAGGCAAGATTAAGATTTGCAATGTAGGTTTTGGCAGATAGAAAGTACAATTTTTGCCAAAGAACACTATTCAGCCGAGCAATAAAGTTAATCTAAAAAGGAATCCAAGTTGAATAAAGGATGAATCAAGTTAATAGAATGATAGCACGTTACTTTGATGCTACAATAACACAAAGGTAAATGTCTCTTCCAACAGGTAGCACTTATTTAGAGCTAACTTCTATTTCACTTAGAAACATTTATAAAGTATTCATATTACTCTATAAATAGTAATAATAACAATAATTTAAATAAAAATCCTTAGAAATTCAGGTTCTACCCTTACAAGATGCAATCTTTTACTATAAACCATTTTACACACCTTAACCCTTGATATAGGTGGTGAGAAAAGAGAAAGTAACCAAAGAAATAGGAAAGAGGCAATTCTCATATAATCTCATAGAAATATAGATTTCCTTGAAGACTGTTTTTGGAGAGAAGCCTTGGTTCTGAAATAATTCAATAAAATAAACATCTTCTGAGCTACTCCTAATTTGTCTTTACTTGATGGTGGTTGTAGATTAGACGTTCCAGGAAGCAGAAGCCCGGAAAGAGTTGAGAGCGTATCTAGTGTGTTCAATTTTTTAGGGAGTAACACCTATTTTTTTTTTTTTGAGATGGAGCCTCAAGCTATCCCCCTGGGTAGAGTGCCATGGCATCACAGCTCATAGCAACCTCTAACTCCTGGGCTCAAGCGAGTCTCCTGTCTCAGCCTCCCAAGTAGCTGGGACCACAGGCGCCCGCCACAACGCCAGGCCATTTTTT